>OX411308.1:84857255-85172679 GCA_948150685.1 Rhaphigaster nebulosa
AATTGCAAAGTTGGAATTCTCTGTCTTAATATAATATGCATGTATATGTTCCTTTAATCTCTAATTTAGTGATCTTCCAATTTTTCCCGTGTGTTTGGCTGCACAATCACGGGCACGTTGATACTGAGGTATAGTCCAATCTTAAATTTATTCCCATCTAAAATAGAAAAAACAATTACTCACCGGAATTACTGGAAAAACCCTGACACCTAAACCATTTACCTATGAACACCCCACCTTTCTACCATTGCTAGTTCAGTGTGAGAACAAACCAATACAAACTTTTCTGTTTGATATAATCTACTTAAACCTTGGTGAATACCAACATGCATTTGATTTCTTGTCTTAATTAAATTCATAATTCATAAATGTTTTATAATACTAATTCATATTAAATTTAACTTAATAAGTATAATAATACCAAACTGTATTTTGAATTGATTATTTTGGAATTTTTGTGTTTTTAGAACTGAAGATGAATGTATAACATTCAAAACTAATTTTCAATAAAAACAAAATTATAGAAGTGACAAATAATTTATCAATCCCTAATTAGATTGATCCTTCTATACCATCATGCGGATGTCAACTGATTGGGATATTATATTTTTCTAACAAATTCTAGAATTGATCCGTTGCTAAACCCAATGTTTTATATTGTAGGGACATGAAATGAGGTTGTCTTAGCCGACCGGTCACAATAACAGATATCTTTAAACCTGTTGTAAACTGCACAATACCTATATTACTGAGTCTAGGAGTCAGGAATGATTGTCGTTATAAACAGAATCTGGTGTATTCCTTTTAAACTGTGGTGTTCATTCAATGTCAAAGAATAAAATAGGATTTTATAAAATGCATAAATCAGGAACTATAAAAGAGAAAGATTTTCTATTCTTTGTTGCAACAGCAAAGAAAGAACTGAATATTAAAATATTTATTATGCCTAAAAATACATGCTTAAATTTGATTAAAAAATAATGTTACAGAAATCCTTGTCATTCCTGAATGAAAGATTGAATGATAGGTAGAATTTTTTGTACAACTAGCTGGAATGATCGAGCAAATCGGGGGACGGAAGCTCTAAAATGTTGAGAGCTAAAAAGAATATGAATAAGATTGTTTAAAATGTAACAATTTATATTATAAATACCTTAGTTCCTTTTTTAGTATGAGGAGAGTCAGATATTGTTGAGCTTTTGGGAGGCTTCCCAGGCGCTCCTCTTTTTTTCCTCTTTTTGCTGTAGGTTTCTTCATAATCATAATCCGAATCTGGATCTGCATCATCAAAACCTTCCATAGCTTGCAATTCCAGCTCTTCATAATACCAAGCATCAGGCTAAAAAAATTAAATAATACATAATAATAATAATTACTAATCGGTAAACAAATTTATTTGCTTGATAGCTTAGTTATCAAGTTATTAATAATTAACTAAGATTATATTAATAATTTTACAAGATTTTACAGGACCTAAATTGAAAAGAGTTGAAAAAGAAAGTTAATGAATAAATTAATAATAACTGATTAACTAGAACTCTCAGCGGAGAAATCTACAAGAGGAGGGGAGCCAGGTTTCACACTTGAATTGGCAGCCTTATAACAAAGAGTGCATGGCATCTGTCAGAAGCCCGCAACGGCTGCACAGTTGGATAGACTGTCACCCCTCACCTAGACTACCTGAAGGATAGGGTGACCCGGTCTATAAATGGCTTTTAAAGGATTGGGGGTGCGTTCTGGGGCACAGGTATCCCGCTACGATGATCATTTACAAAGGCGTGGTCATGGGTATCCTGAGGTACGCATCGCCAGCGTGGAGCCAACACTTCACGCAGCTGCAGAGTAGGATACTGGCCACAATTCAGAGACTCTGCTTAGGGTCACTAAGGCCTATAGAATGGTGCCGCATGAGACGGTGCAGGTGCTACCCGGAGCTATGCCCCTGGACCTCGTCCTCAAGGACAGGATAAAGTATGATGTGAAGAGGCAGGGGCTTGACGCACTACCGGAGGACTCTGGACCAGAGTTCGCGAGACCCCTAATCAATACAAGAGGATACTGAGGGAGGACATTAGCGAGGAGTGGAATGAACGGTGGTTAGGGAGTCAGAAGAGAGCTACCCTAAGGAAGTTCTTCTCCACCGTCCAAAAAAGACTGAAGGCGAGATGGGTCCTCCCTGTACTGGGTCTCACAGATGCTGACAGGACATGGGAGTTTCCGGGGGAAACTACAGGAACTTGAAAAGGACATGACCACCTGTGCAGTCCCTGAGACTGCAGAGCACATGATCGTGTCCTGCACCGCAGTAGAAGGACACCAAGCCAGGTTGTCGAGAAGTACCGGGATCTTAGCCCTCACCAAGTTGGACTTCCCCTGTCTGATGGAGAAAGAGGTGTACCCCTTCTTCAAGGAGTTCGTATACAGGGAGGTGGTGGGCCCAGAACACTTTACCCTGGGAAGGGCCAGGCTACCCGACGTCGGCGAGCCTCATGATGTTTGATGGGACATGACAACCCTGGAGGAGATGGGATCCGGACGGATGCGGTGGACCAGGAAGGCTGGACAGCACCGGACGGATGCAGAACACCGGGAGGGCTGGACCAGTATCCGGAAGGATGGAGCTGAAGATGGGATCTGGACGGATGCAGCTGACCAGGAGGGCTGGACGGCACTGGATGGATGCAGAGCGCCGGGAGGGCTGGCCATGCCACCCGGCAGAGGATAAGGTGCGCACCGGACTGCTCCACAGAATCAGATGATAAGCGGTTGCACACCTTAGGGCTGCACCACAATTGCAGGATTTATTGTTCCCTAAAATAAATTATCCTCACTTAAAAATTGTACAATAAGACAATAAAATAAAAGTGTTGTTCATTGGTGGCAGTGGCATACGCTTACCCCACTGCTGCCACGACCCCGTATGACCGAAAGGTCAGGTAGGGGATATAAAAAAAAAAAAAAAAAAGGATAGACTGACAACATATATTTTTATCCAAATCTTTCTAATAAGAAAATAAATTAAATTCCTTCTAATGGAAATTAGGATGGAAATATCGCATAGGACCTTATTTTGATGACACTGGATATGATGACTTAGATGGTAAGCTAGTTATATGAAATCTATTACATTTATGTAACACAACTAGAACTGATCTGGCTTTTCTGTAAACTACTAAAGCAGGTATATGGTAGCATCAAAAGAAAAACACTAGAAGCAAGTGAAAAAAAGAATCTTCAGATACCTGAAAGTCACAAAGAGTCAAACCCGTAGCCCTTGGGTGTTAGTCTAGTTCACTATGCTTCAATCTGTTCAAATACTGGCCCGATTTCAATGATTTTTTTTTATTTTGTTTTTATCACCTTTCAATTAACTATAACAAAAACCGATTTATGGGTGTATAAAATCTCTAATTGGCCACCATTTTAAAACAAAATGTCGGATGGTAATATGGAGTTCCGAGGATAATCCTGAGGTGAACTATGATTTTGGTGCCAAATTCAAGAAAATTGTTCGAAAAGTCTCAGAGAAAAGCTGGGGATGGCAGACATACAGATTTTTTAAAATTTGATATTTGGATTTTACATATCTTAACTTAAAACATAAAATCTCAAATAATGAGAGGGTTAAACATTTTTACTTCCTTGTACGAAGTAAAGTAAGTATTGTAATCGTGAAAATTTTCGGTTTTTCAGATTTCGACAGAAATATCCATTTTGACCATCCCTGAATCTATTTTGACTAGTTTCGTCATGGCGTCTGTACGTACGTGGCGTTCGTATTTCGCATAACTCAAAAACGGTTCGCCGTAGAAAGTTGAAATTTTGTATTTAGGATTGTTGTAAAATCTAGTTGTGAACCTCCCTTTTTGGTCACTGCCTAATCACCAGAAGTGGTACTTTACTTGAAGGCCATAATTGATTTCCATCAAAAAGATATTAAAATATTATGCAAAACTTCTCAAATTTGGTATTTATAACTTATATATTTATTTAAATAACATACTAGATTTTTGTCTAAATTGGAAAACCGGAAGCGGTACTTTATTTGAAGGTCATATTAGACTTTCATCAAAAATTATATTCAAATATAATGTAAAACATTTCAAAAGTGGTAAATAGGACTTTTATATCGATATAAATGTATTTACTAGATTTTGGTTAAGATTCGTGAGCCGAAAAGGGTACTTTACTTGAAGGTCATAATAAGCTTACATCAAAAATTATATTTAAATTAAAAGAGAAATCATATGTTTCGGTAATAAAGATTACAAAAGCAATTTGTTTTCCAATACAATTAAACATTTTTATTACTTGTTTCAAGTCTTAAAATTAAGTGTAAAATACTAGTTTTCCTCCCCATTTGTGAGATCAACAAGCCTGCAGCATGAGAATAAGACATTAGTTATGTGGGTTTTTCCGCTTAAAATGTCGAAACTGTCGATTTCTAATGCTTTACCCAGTGATATTGACAGTTTTATTGTTGTCACGGAACATGAAGAAATATCTTGAAAACTAGTTACCTATTGAAGGAAAACGACATATAATAACAGAATGAGACCTCCAGTAACAAGAGTGTGTGTTTTTGTGTGTCTGTCAATAGATGGATGTCGGGACGCCGAGTGTCGTTTTTACTGCAATCTTCAGAAACTAGTAACCAAATTCAGTATCACTTTTTGAGCCACGGATTTATAATTTAATAGGCGTACAAGGAAGTCATGTATTGTCCACATCAGACATTTTTTTCTTGGTTGATTACAAAGGTTTAATGTTGAAAATAAAAAAACCAAAAGCATTTAAAGATTTTTTTTTAATGGGCTTGGCATACTGATTTCAAAACACTTTCCATTTTTTCTCTATCTTCATAAATGATCGAGTTATGGGCGCATAAAATCTCTAGTTGGCTGCCATTTTGAAATAAAATGGCAGATGGTAGTGTCGAGTTCCAAGGATTATTATGGGGTGACCTGTGACTTTTAAGAGAAATATCAAGAAATACATTCCAGTAGTTTCGGAGAAAAGACGCAGACGGATCGAAATTTTTTTATTTGATATTTGGATTCTATGTACCTTGAAACGCAAAACCACAAATTCTGAGGTGGAGAGGGGTAAAACATTGTTTTTTCTTGGTCGATTATAAAGGTTCATTATTGAAAATAATATACCAAAAATTGAGACACTTAACATAACCACAGAATATAGAATATAATAGAAGAGCCCTCAAGGCTTGAAGGGTAACCCTACCACTCTCACTTCATCCCCATTCCAACTATCTCACACCGCCTTACAATACAAGCCAAGTTTCTCATCTTATTTTTGTGTTTTGCGATAATTATTTATTATATTAATAAATATTCTCAACTCAAATCACAGAACTTTGATGATAAGTGGAAAAGCCTGACCAAAAGAGACTTGCAAGGTCGGGTAAAGCCAGTCCCATTTCAGAGTTTCCACAAGAACAAGTGCAGAATACATTATAAAACATATCTACGAAGTTCTGTAAAGAAATTAAGCATTAGGCACCTATGGAGAAAAATTTGGTGAAGCCCCAAAATGATCGCCGTAAACTGAGAGTGTTCAAAAGAAACTGTATCAAAGCAAGTAGGCTAAGATGGGCAGGATATGTAATCATAGAGTGAAATGGTACAGAGGAAAATGTTGGAGCCGCACTTCAGTGAGAAAAGAAAAAGGAAAGAACAAAAAGCTGGAGGTAGTGGAGAAATAATCTAAGGAAGGATGAAATGGAGAAAGATGTGAGGAAGCTAGGAGCCCGCAAATGATAACTCAGGAGGCCAAGTACCATGCTGAACTGAACAGTACAGTGCTGGAGAATTAGTGTACAAAATTCATTTAGCTATATCTCAGCTAATACTGGTTTGATATAAATGATTTGTTTTTGTTTTGTAGGGAATAATATTACCTTTTGATTGACCATAACAAAAAACGGATTAGAAATTTCTTTAGATGGACGGATTTACTTTTGCTTGATATTTGAATTCTACATATCTTGAAACGTAAAACCTCAAATTTTGAGGGGGAGTTAAATATTTTATTTTCTTGATCGATTACAAAAGTCTATTATTGAAAATAATAAATCAAAAGCTTTTATATATTTTTAAAAAATATGGCTTGGTAAGCTGAGCAATGTTTCACAGGTGCATTGAACCTGCACATTGCACGACCGATTTTAAAGCTTGATGGTTTAAATTACTCAGAGAATTCCCATGAATGTTTTGAAACATTGCGAGATCAAAATACTGAAAAATATTTCATACTATATTAAGTATTTGTGGCTTTTTGGCGATGCTACTTATTATATCATTTGTAAGTTCATGATCATATGGTAATAAATTATAAATAGCCTATACTTGAAAAACTAACAATATTAAAATAAAATTTAGTTTATTGAAAAATAAAAACCCTGACTATAAAAACAACTTTTATATCTTACAGTCCTATTCTGGGAAGCACTTGCATATATGCACATCGGTATGTTGTTAGTGAAGTTGACGCCTATACTAAACCTTGGCGTAGTAGTCGGGTGCCTTCTACAACACATAACAGCCTCTTACAAATACATTCCATCCCATTTCACTGTGCATGTCAAAATACATGAACCTCCTTACATCTGTGCATGTACATAGAAAGTAAATTAATGTAGTGAGTAAAGAAGTCTTAATTTTCATTTGGGTGTGGAAGGCACCTGAAAACACCGATTTCAATGTTCATGGGCGTCAACTGCACTAACAGCCTACCAATGCGCTTAAGTAGATATGCAAATACATTCCGTCCCTCAGCCAACAACAACAGCTATGATCTACAATTACACTGCATGTAGTGAGAAATGGTCAGAGGATAATGCAAGTGATGATTGGTAAGATGAAGAAGACACTTAAGCTTTGAAGGCATAGATGGAATATAACTGGCTTTAAAGCAGAAAGGCCGGTGATCAAATCTCTTTTTACAGCTTTAGCAAGGAGATAAGGCATTTATCTATATTCCAACTAGTTGAAGGATTGTCAAGCTATTTATATTTGCCTTTAATTGGATAATATTTCTATTTACTAGGTATGGGTAATAGTCGTTCACTATCAATAGCACTATTGATAGTTATCATGACTACTGAATGTTTACAAAATGTTTTGATGACAGCACAAAATTCAATTCAAATTTTTTGGTAATATTTACTTAAACTCAATATTTACCTGTGATTTGACCTGAGATTCATCTTTTACACCAGCACTATCTTTGCTATCCTCACTAGTTGCGGCAGCTGGGTTCTCTAATGTACTGATAGTGTGGAGATCAACTGACTCTCCAGGAACTACTTCCAGCCTCCTTAACTGTACTTGAGGCTGCATTAAGTATTGCCTTCTCTTTTTCCGCCATCTTTTAGATGGATATGTATATACTTGACCATGCTGAAGACCGGGGATTCTTTCTCTCGGACTCATAAACAAGCTTGAATGATTTTGAGCCACACCTTTAACAGCCATTAAAATTATAATAAACAAAAAGATGGAACTATTGATTATTAAATAAGAAAAATAAATATTAATACTGAGACTTAGATGTTCTATAGTTTAACACACTTGGTGCAGAAGGGTCTCAGGTGAGGCCCGTCTCATATTTTTGTTAAAGATGAGTTTTTAATTATAATTCAAACATCAAATATGGAATTTAGTAATTACTATTTTAAATAATATGTATTTTTAACTTTTATTCTTACAGATATCCAAGAAAGAGCACATCTTTTTGGCTAAGGTTTCATTAGTCATGTAACTACATTTTTTATTTATTATATTTATTATACATGTAACGACATTTTTTATTTATACAATAAAAAAACTGTGAAATTGCAAAGATTTATTTTATTTTTTCCTATCCCAGAATAAAATATTTCAAGATTACATGGAATAGAATAATATTGACATATATCAATGCTTGTTTATGGAGATTTCATTTAAATTTGGGACAAAAGTCAACATGAAGAAAGTATATAAATAAAAAATGTAATAAATAATTACAACCAAAGTGTACAGATTCAAAGTTTTTTTTAATTCGAATTATAATTTGAGTGGAAAAAAGCTTTTTTATGTTTGCTTTTCCTACTTTTATAAATTAAATCAATAAATATCTTCAGTTGACTTCCGCATGATGGTATAGAAGGGTTAATCTAATGTTAGGGATTGATAAATTATTTACCACTTCTATAATTTTATTTTTATTGAAAACTAGTTTTGAATGTTATACATTTATCTTCGGTTCTAAAAACTCACAAAAATTCAAAAATAAGTAATTCAAAATACAGTTTGGTATTATTATACATATTAAATATGTATAATATTATACATATTAAATATGTATAATATTATACATATTAAATATGTATAATATTATACATATTTAATATGTATAATAATACCAAACTGTATTTTGAATTGCTTATTATTGAATTTTTGTGAGTTTTTAGAACTGAAGAAGATAAATGTATAACATTCAAAACTAGTTTTCAAAAAAAAAATCTATCTATTTAATCCATTGTATAATTTTTGATATAAATTAAATTACACTAACTATTTGCTAGAAAATTAAAATTTTGGAAAAAAGAAAGAAAGGAATTAAATATTTTAGACCAGATCTATAAAAAGTTATAAAATACTGCAAATTGAAAACAAATTAGTCATTTGTGACCTGTGTTAGATAAGGCGCTTTTCTTGTCAACTCTTCATAAAATATATTAGATCCAACAGAAAGTTCTATCTCATAATGACATCTAAAGTTTCAATAGTAATAAACATTTAATCACTTCAGTATTAAGTGAGACTTGGGTACTTGCGTATTTCACGGTCAACTAACGATTTTATATAGTCTACTCTGTTTCTTTTGAGATTTTATCTTTATTTGCGATTTTAATAATCTTTTTGGACGAAAAATGATAAAAATTTGGGGATTGCCCACTGTGGAAGAAGATGCAGTAAAATATTTTCAAAAGTTTGGAATAATTCCATCCATGAAACTGTGCGGGAATGGGCATGATATTTCCATTTACTTTAATCTTAACCAAACGAGATGTAAAGTTAGATATTGTGAGAAGCGGATTACCATTTAGAACTGCACTCAGATTTATATACAGTTGGTTTGCAATAAGAAAGTAGCAGGATAGGCTATATATAATGTGACCAGACACCCCACTTTTAGGCGATATGTACCAGTGGCTAATTGCTGAGATAAATGAGCTCAAATGATAAATACGAAACAGAAAAATGTATATTATACACAAATATCATTAGGGTTTTTAATTTAATGAAATTAATACAAAAAGATTCCTGACTAAAAATATTTTTCTTCTCCCTCTCCACACGAACAAACAGGGTGACCTGCTTTAATAATAATAATAATAATAATAAACTCTTTATTTATTCTGGGACAAGTCCCTTTAGAACAGTGGTTCCCAACTTTTTGTGGCCCATCGCCCCTTTCTTGAGGTTGACAAACACCTATCGCCCCCTTTTCATTTTCATTGTATGTCTAATTTTAATTTGAAGTAAAGTGTAAATAATAAAGCAGTTTTATTATTTTAAACAATTTTATTACCGCCTATAAAAACAACCAAAGCAGTTTTATCCGGTCACTCTTAAATAAAATAGAAAAAAAATTAAAATGTACATTTTTTATAGATTTTTTTTTAAGGACAAAGAAGTGAAATAATTAATTAAGATCATTGACGTACATTTAAAAAACAGGAGTACATGTTTTCATTTTTAATTTGGATTCTGGAAAAATTAAGAAAGTTGACAGTTAAAATTTGAAAAAGTAAATGAAAGTTTGAAAACTTTGTTATTGTCTTATTTTACCTTTTCAATGGCTGCCTTGTGCTTGGTGGATTTCAGTTAAAGCTTGAATAACCGGCTTTATGTTCATCAAGTTCAGGCGCAAGTCTCCTTTGAGGCAAATGTCCAACTTATTTCTTTGTTTTGAGAGAAGCTGGACAACAGAACTAAATCCTTTTTCAACTAAATATTTTGACGGGAACGAGATGAGAAGTGGTTCAGTTTTCCCCCACAGTTGTGGATAAGTGTCCATAAGCTTCACCCAGATCTAGAATCCAAACCGGAATTTGTAACTTGGTCAAATCTTCAAATCTTGATTCCATGTCAGTTTTTAACTGGTCAAGGTGATCAGTAAAAATTAGGATTTTGTCTTCTGGGAGTTCAGGAGTCTCGTCATCTGACACTGAACACTTTTTAAGGGTCGGAAACTGAATCAGCTCTTTACGGCCAATATTTACCTTGTAAATATCAAACTTGGCGAGGAATGATGAAATAATTCCTTTGGCCTTGATAAGGTTCATCTTGTTTCCTTGAAGCCTTATATTGACTTCGTTCATTTTTTCAAAAATATCTGTAAGGTACGCAAGTTCCAACTTGCGTTGCTTCAAATTCTCACTTAAAACAGGATCAGACATATCGATAAACTCAGTAACTGTGTCAAATAAAGGGCGCAAACAGTTTCCTTTGGAAAGCCACCTCACGGCCATATGTAGAAGCAAGCGTTCGAATTCCTCATCATTTTCATGGCAAAGTTGTCGGAACAGACGGTCATTGAGGGAATTAGCTTTGATCTTGTTGACACCAGTAATAACCAGTTGTAGGGTTTCTTGCAGGACACCATTCAATTTTTTCGCAGCTAAGTGTTGACGATGAATGACACTTCTTTCTTAAGGTGGGATAGAAACCCAGCATGACGACCTGACATGGCAGGGGCACCGTCTGTTGCGCAAGCGCTCACGTTTGTTAGGAGAATCTCTTTTTCCTCAAAATAATCTTGCACCACTTTAAAAATCGACAATCCCTTCGTATCAGTGATCAAAGTTCTAGCAAACAACATTTCCTCGGTAATTTCCTTCTGTTCATTGATAAACCTCACATAAGCTAATAAAATTGCTTTGTTATCAACCACAGTTGATTCATCAATCTGCAATGCAAATTTACTTTTTTTCAACAAATTGGTGAGTTTGGATTCAACGTCCGTGGCCATTTCGTCAATTCGCCTGGAAACAGTATTGTGGCTCAAAGGAACCGATTGACTGATCTTATTACTAGGGCCCTCGCCTAGGATGATTTCAACAATTTTTTTGGTAGCCGGTAAAACAAGAGTTTCGCCAATTGTGTGAGGTTTACCACATTTAGCGATCAATAAAGACACCTCATAAGAAGCAAGAAGACCTTTGTCAAGATCGGTTGCTCGTTTTTTAAAAAATTCACTTACATTAGGCCATTTATCAGCTTTAGCTTTGAGGTGTTGAAAATAACTAAGTTCTTTACACACTTTATCACTGTGTACTCTTGATAAATGATCTTTCATTCGCGAAGGTTTCATGGCTTCATTACTAGTAAATGTTTTATCGCACAAAAGACAATGTGGAAATTGCACATTTTGTGGTGATGCTATAAAACCGAATTTTAAATATTCAGCTGAGTATTGACGACACTTCTTCTTTTTTTTAATCCATTGTGCATGAACTTCTACACTTCAAAACAAACGCACAAAAACTGATGGCGAGGCACGCAAAGGCTAGTGAAGACTGAAGACGAATGTAGGTCAATGGCAAGTCTGTTGTGATGGCAGGAGGAGGAGGGGAAGAGGGTTGAGTCACCAGTCGGCCGCGCTGAGCAACAGAAGGTGGGGACTGTGGAGAAGGGTGAGTGCAGTTAACTCGCCGGCTGAGAATAGCCAGTGACTCTTGCTACCCGGCAACTTCTACTGTACAGTACTATTTTAATTTTTTCCCCTTTGAATACTCATCGCCCCCTAATCGCTCCCCACTTATTTATTGCCCCCTTGATAACTTAAATCGCCCCCAGGTTGGGAACCACTGCTTTAGAATAACAATTACAGGCAATGATAGGTGGTCTTCAGAGCCTTAGAGTAAATGATATAGGAACATATGCGTTAACAGCCAATTAAAAAATGAAAAAAAAAGATAAAATAAAAGTCAATAAATAAATACAAATGAAAATTATAACAAGTCACAATGTAATAACTTCTAGGATATGAAATAGGTATTAATAGTCTAATTGATTACGTCTTAAAACAAAAACCACATGAACTTCTTATTTTGATAAGATATGACAAAATTAGTTATGAAGTAACATATTTACAAATGTTGAGTGAAATAAGAGAAAAAATATTTACAATGTTTTTTGGAACTAGATGGAAAATAAGCGATAAAATAAGTGGAATTTGAAGGTGATAAGAGTATTGGAGCGACAAATGGAAGGAGGGATGGAATTCCATAAGGATGAGGATTGGACAAGAAAATATCTCTCGATAACTGCGGATCGGTGGACTGCTGTATATAAATCTGAAGGCCGAGAACAGATATGATGAAAATGAACAGAGGATTTGAATTAAAAGATGTCGAAAATATAGGATGGACGGCGGGATTGGATAACTTGGTAGAGGAAGGATACCACGATATACTTACGACAATAGGAAGGGTAACGCCACTTCAACTCTTCGTAATATCGGGAGGCAGAGGCGTCCCTTGGGATCCCGAAGATGAATCGTACAAAGCAATTTATCAAACGTTTTATTTTTGTCTCGAGGTCCCCAGAGATGCCCCCGTACACCGCACAACAGTAATCAAAGTGGGGGAATATTAAGGAAGTAACTAGGAGTCTACGGGTCTCAAGTAGAAATAGGTGACAGAGGTAATTTAGTCGCTTTAAAGTGTAAAAGGTATGATGGGAGATATCGGAAGCATGGTTTTTCCAGGAAAGAGTTTGATCAAAGATGATTCCAAGGTTTTTTATGGTTGGATAGAACTTAATGGAATTATTATTTAGAAAGAATGTTGGGATATGAGGAACAGTTTTAAGGAGGTGATGGGAACCTATTACAATTGCCTTTGTCTTCTCTGCATTCAACTTCAGCTTGTTAGCAACAGCCCAGTGACTTATTCGATTCAAGTCCTCTTAGAGTCTTTTGGTAGCTACTAATAGGTTGGAAGGCGGGAATGACAGGTGTATTTGGAAATCGTCAGCATAGATATGGTATCGGGAGTGATGGATAAGAAGGGGAAGGTCATTAAAATAAATAGCAAACAGAGTAGGAGACAAAGAGGAGCCCTGAGGGACACCAGAGGATAGAGGTTGTCCTGGAACAACTACATATTGCGACCGATCTGAGAGGAAGGATTGGAACCAGCGCATAACACTGTTGGATAAAGGAAGACTTTGTCATTTGTTAAGGAGGATGTTATGGTCAACTGTGTCAAAAGCTTTGGAGAAATCTAAAAGGATGAGGATAGTTAGGTTTTCGTGTTCAATAGTGGTTTGGAGGTCGTGGCTTATTTTCAGGAGAGCGGATTGTGTTGAGTAACAAGGTCGAAAACCAGATTGGAGAGGGTTAATGAGGTAACGTTCTTCTAGGAAGTTTGAAAGTTGAATTTGTACAAGGTGTTTCAGTGGTTTTGAGAGGTTAGAGAGGAGAGAAATCATGGTGTGAGGTGGGATTTGTAATTTTATTTAATGGTCGGACTAGGGCAGTTTTCCAAGAAGAGGGGAATATAGAATTTTGCAGAGAAAAGTTGTAAATATGATAGAGAAGGGGCATAAGGGTTGGGAGACAGGATTTTATTAGCTTTATTACTGGGAATCGTCAGGACTATAATCATTGGTGTGGGATTTTAGGATGGTGGAAAGTAATTCGTCATACGACATGTGGAAGAAAAAGAGTTTTCTGTGTTGAAGGATGATGTTCAATATCAGCAGTAGGTGAAGGACTAGAAGCAGAGGATAAGAAATAGTCATTGAGAACATCTGGGGTAACTGGGAAGGAACTCAGGTTATTGGATTCTGGATAATAAAACTACGGATAGTTTTCGAAGGATTTTCCATCTGGATTTGGAATCAGGAGCATTGGCAATGGCAGAATGGATGTAGAGGGATTTGGTACGTCGGACTGCGGATTGGGTTTCATTGCGAAGCTGTTTGAAAGACGTGAAGTCAGCTAAAAAACGAAATTTGCGCCTGGCTGCTTCTCTTCTTTTTATCATTTCCTTTATTTCGGAGGTTAGCCAAGGGGCAGTGGGACGGCGTAAGGTTCAGGTTTTAAGGGGAGCATGAATGTCTAATACGGATGGTAGGTTTGAGGTAAGAGTGGAAACCATGGGATCTACAGAATTATAGGAATATATGATGTCCCAGTGGAAAGTATCCAGGCCAGGTTGAAGGGATTCTTAGGAAAGCAGGTCTAAGCTACGATACGAAACAACTTTTGGAGTAAAGGATTTGATGCGTAAGTCGTATGAAATCTGGATAAGGTCATGTGATGAAAGAAAGGAAACAGGGTGCTGGGAATAAGAGAGGATTTTCATGGGAGAATCAGAAATGTGAAGGTCTAACCAGGTATCAGAAAATTGTGCATGGTGGGTAGGAGAATAGGGAACGAGATAAAGATTGAGGGAAATCATTAGATCCGTAAGAAAGGATTTATCACTGGATTCAGATAGCATATTAATGTTAAAATCACCAGAGATAATGATATTGGAATAGATAGAAACCAGTTGGACAAGGGAGGATTCGAAGGTGTTGTTGAATGGGACACGAGGAGGTCGGTAGACAATGGCATATAACAGAGGAGAAGAGATGGTTGAAATTTCAACCAACATGTATTCTAGGTGAGGAAAGGAAGGAGAAGAGGATAGAAGTAGGATTTTGGCCTTTAAGCCGTCATGGATATACAGCCCAACACCACCTCCCGTGCGATCAGGTCTATCATGTCGTAGGAAAGAGTAATTAGGAAGGGATACTTGGGAGGAAAGGATATAAGGTTTTAGCCAGGTTTCTGATAAAGCTATTATGTGATAAAAATCATCAAGGAAATATTGTTGAAATTCATCATAGTGGGCAATTAGAGATTGTGCATTAACGTGACAGGAATTTAGGATATTAGTCAAAACTGTGGGTATGGAGAAGTGGAATAGCAGGAAAATGGATCGAGGTTGAGGAATAGGATATAACAACTTTATATACAGTATTCAATTTTAAGATATGATCAAATGTGAATATACATTAAGAATTGAAACAAAGATACTGATGGAATTATAATATGAAATGAATAATAATAATAATAAAAGGCTTAGCGAACCCGGAGGTTCGATGTTGATACCACTAATCGCTGTCTACAAACCGCGCCTTTATTTCCTCTTGAATTTCGTTTTTTCTAGTGATCACAGACCTCAAATACTTAAATTTCTCAACCTGTTCAAACCTATTTTCTCCTATATCTATATCCTCAAAATCGCCTCTGTTTCTATTGCTAACCATATATTTCGTCTTATCCGTATTTATTTTGAGGCCAACCTCTTTCCCAGCTGTCATCAACATTGTATTCAGTTTTATAGTTTCCGCGTCCTCACTTAATAATACCAAATCATCCGCAAACCCGAGCACGGATATTTTACCACCCAGATCTAAACCCCTTTCGGTACGCGTTACCTTTCTAATGACATACTCTTGTGCTAAATTAAATAGGAAAGGTGAAAAGGAATCGCCTTGTTTTAACCCCGAGCGAACTTCAAATTTCTCCAAAAAATAATTACCGATTCTAACTTTATTGAATGTTTCGGTCATGCACATCCCTACTAGATTTACTAACTTCTTCGGTATTCCGAATACATGCTAATACATGTAGTAGCAGAAAATATCTGGTCACGTTAGTTATACAACAAATGTAGGCCGACCATGAAATAAATAAGTACTGAGATATGTTTGAGTTAACATGTACGCTTTTCACTAAATTGGACAGATTGCAAAAGAACTCAACACAAATCACTGTTCCAGATCATAATTAGAAAACTTCTACTACTTTATAAGTTCTCCTGATGGGTGCATGATAGATAAAATAAACAAACCACCATTTGCATATTTCTATTAGCTCAGAACAAAAACAAACTCCTAAAGAGAATAACAACTGGAAATAAAAAGAGTATTATAATTATAAGAGAAGATTATAAGATAAAGAGCATAGGAAAAAGAAATGACAGAAATTATGAGTATACTGTTCAATAGGGGTTAAAAATTCATTATTTTATTTCAATTAAAAAATCGACTAAATTTTCAGTCTAACTATCATCAAAAAGCAAAGTAACCCAAAAAGATTGACATCTTTAGTGTATTGAGAAATAGAGGATATTCTGGGGTATAAACTCATTTATGGTTCCAAATTTCCTTAAATTTAAAAAATATATATGAAATACTATAGATATAAACTTATTAAAACCTGTTTGCGAATCTAAGAAAGGCATCCTCATTCTTCTTTCGATACATAATCTAGTGTTATAGTTTGCAGAATTTTCTATCGCTTCTCGATATGAAGTGTCATTCATAAAGCTAAAATAAATAATAATAACACAGATTAAATAATCACTTATTAGCAGGATAATATTATTTAAAGTAATAACGTATGATGAAATATTTATTAAAATACTCTATTTGCTCCAAAGCAACCTTCACTTTGTCTGATATATAATTAAATTTATACTCCTATTTCATCTTTTTGTTCAGCTTACTTTTATATCCAATAAGTGCTACCACTTTTTTAATTGGATAAAAATTCATTAAACAATTTGATACACATGGCATTTCATAACTTAAAAATTAAACAAGTTATAAAGTTTGTTATCAAGAAATAAGAATTATGTGGATGATCAAAAAAATATAGATTGTTGATTTTTTTGCAAATCAGAGATTAAATTATAGTAGTCTTTGATCTACAATGGTTTGTAGAGATGTTTAAAAACACACATATCAAAATGAATGTATCTTATGCTGTTAATGCTAATTCTTAATCAGATTTTAATATCTAAGATATGTTAATAATAACCCCAATCAAGGCTCTTATAATTAAAATTCCAAATAAGATTAGTGTTTCCTTCTCTAGTAACTTAGTTTATAATTTATTTTAAAGTTTATTGTTTCTTAAAATTGTATGTTATGGCCATTTTAAAAATGATAAATGTGCTATTTGTATCATTTCGGGACTTAATTTTTTATTTATTAATTCATTATCAACTTAAGGTTTGAAACAACTAATTAGGAGGCAAATCGTCTAATTAAAATTAAAAACGGAATAATGAAGATTTCGAAATTTCGGTGTTTACCTATAAGTAAACAACGAAAAACAAAAACAAAAGAAACATTTGATTTGACAATGAAATAGATATGGAAATGAAGTTGTTACCTTTCAATTCTGCTTAAAACAGAAGGGTTTACTACTTGGATATCACAAGCCATCTTGAATTTTTTAAAGATAAGAAATAAAGATACCAACAATCTTATTCAAATTAATAAATATTAGTAATTATAAATCAGCAGTACATTAGCCGACAAATGAGACATGATTGGAACCCAAACAATTAACTATTCTAAACCCGACCCCACACAGCCTTTATCGATCAACATCAACCAACAGTACCACTGAATCAATGTTACCAACTATTCAAAGTTGAACATAAATAACTGTAAATATGTTGAAAAATACATACATACTATTTTACATCAGAGAATTGCATTAAATAAGCAGTAAAACATTCGAAATTTTTCAATAATAATTGAGAAATGAATTTGAGGTATCAGTTTTAAATAAGCCATTTTTAAATCATCAATATTGAAAAGTTCAAAAATAGAGTAAAAAATATTAACTTTAATTTAATATTTTTTAACTTTATTTTAAATTTTCATCAATATTTTCCCTTTTCTATCAGGGGGGGAGAGGAGTGCTTTTCTTAGTTGCTACGTTTTTTCATTATTTATTTACATTTTTGATAAGAAGTAGATATTTCTTAATCTATAAATATTGCTATAGTTAGTTGAGGCACTATTATTCCTTATTTTATATAAAACGGTAAAATCAAATTTAATTAACTTTTATGTTTAAACAATTCTATTTCGAGTTTACACACGCGTATGGTGCCAAAGGATATACGATGTAGGAATGGGCTCTGCTGAGTGATTCTCTCAAAAAAATCTTCAACCGCAGGCCATCACGTTTTGGCTGAAAGGGATTCTTGGAAAAGAGCGGATTCATTCTAGTTGGTCTTGAAAAATAAATAATGTTTTAGTAGTTCTGAGGTGATACTATACCTGAAAAGAGTGGTTTTGCCGTTCTCTGGTTACTATGAAAGAAAAAGAAGATTGCAATAGTAGAATTCATATAACATCTTTTAAAATTCTTATTAATTCTATTGCATATTATTATTAATTTTATAACTTTTATAAATTTATATAAATATACAATTTTTCCAATTCTAAATACAAATTATTAGTTTTAAATTAAAATGAATCATTACTGAATATTTATGTAATTTTATTCCTCAGCCAAAATCAAATATTTCTAATTATTACATTGTAATTTCATATCAGTTAATTATGTAGTGATAATTATAAATGATAATGATAATTGACATATCCATATTTTTTTGTCATGAAGTTTGTAACAAATATTTTAATATGATTTTGAATTAATCTTTGAACATTGATAAAAATTCATATACGTTTTTTAGTGTAAGAAATTTTATTGAATTTTTCCGTTTATGAATCGTTTATAAATCGGCTTAATTGAAATTCGTGATGGAGGGAAATCTCTCTGCTCAGATTGAAGTTCTGTATAATTTTATTGCCTACTTTTAACAGCCAATTGCAAAAGTCATCCTTGGTTTATAGCAATGGATTTAATGTAGTTCTAGTGATTATCAAACATTTTTTCTGTTTATTTCAAACATTTTAAAAATGCTGTTCTCTGTTGCTTTTATCAATTGTTCATTAAGTGATTAGTTTAAACTTTGGACATCCGGTTTCTTATGCATTATAGTGAACTTCAAAATTAAAGAAAAAGCTGTCCTGGGAATCTCAAGGTTCATTGTTTAGTGTCTATCTCTATTTATTATACACATGAATTGAATTGTAAATTTTGAAAAGGGCTCTTCTTGGATTGTTTCCAAATGGACTTTTTCGTTTTTGTACTTATATAGATGGATATTTTAGGAGCGAGAACGAATTACATCTGGTTGTTCTAGTAGTGAAATACATGGAAAAAAAAATCTATTTAAATAAGTCCAATGGTTCAACAGAAATTCATTTTGTATCTCCTGAAAACTTTTAATCTTCAGTGATGAACTCTTTTCGAAATTCACAATTCAATAATTCATGATTGATGATCGACTGTGATGTATATCATGAAATAAATAATCAAGACTTAGTCGTGACAGTATGACTGATTCCTGATTGTTTATTGATATTATAGTTATACATAAACTTTGTAATTCTTTTGTTTGCATTAGTTAATCATGAAGATTTGTTATCCAAAAACAATAAATGGGATGAATAACATTCGCTGTATGGTTGTCATACCAAAATTGATGTGTATATTATCTTTTAAAGAAAATAAGTTTATCAATATAGACACTACACATTAACAACAATACAATTACCCTTATTTCTATTCAATTATTGAATTACGAGAACAAATTTTCCATATAATTTTGAAAATAATGTGGTTTATACAGTTTTGCTTCATCTGATTTTGTTTTAATTATGCTCGAGTAAAACGCTTATACATTTTTGCTGGTAGTTCATAATGGAATTTAATCAACAATGTAGTGGTCGGGAGGGTGAAGGAAGGGGATTTATCTCCAGCTGGTTTGCCAAAAGTTTAGTGTTTAAATAAGAACAAAAACCCTTTGTATAATCAATTTAATGATTGCAACACATCTCTATTTTCTGTATTATCTTACATTTCCTCTGATCTTCTTACCACCACTATTCTTCATTTATACATATCTTATGCTTTATTTACTCTTACTTTTCTATCCTTCCAGTTTCCACCCCGTTATATATCTTTTTTGTACCTATTTTAGTTTTGTCTCTTGATCCTGCTCCATTAATCTTTTCAGATTATTTTTCCTGATTTTATTGTAGATTAATGTATAACTAATATTATTTTAAATCATATTATCCTCAATGACATACCCTTAATTGTGTTGAGGAATGATTGTATCATTACCATAAAATGTTGACCTTGTTTATTTAAACTGGTCATCTAATGATTTCAATGTTAGCAAATGTTTTTTTTTCATTATTAACATTTTATTTGATATTGAGACGTTAATCTGATATTTTTGGTTGTTGATTAAGTGGTGAATAAATTGTATCATTATCTTATGAAAAAAAAAAAAAAAATCAGGAATGATTCCCTATGTGATCAGATTGTGTGACCATCATCTAGAATAACTTTTCATAAGTTATTCTAAACCAATTTCTGAGTATCAAATGTATATTATCCAACACCAAATTTTCTTTGACATCCTATTTTTTAGTTATTTAAATAAAGTTACTAGAAATGTCTCATTCATTAAGCGAGTTAATTGCTGCAAAAATGTTCCATTATAAAATTTTAATTAAAAAAAATAATAGATTTGCTATAAGTTACTCTGAATTTTTAAGTAGAAATTAGTTTAGCACAAATACAATCAAAATTTACAAACTGAACGAGAAATGCTGAACTCTCTATGGCTATCTAACTCAGATCTTATTTACAGATTATTGGTAACACTAAATATTATAAAATCATTCAAGTTTTTTTATTTGGTTTTTTAAACAATTTCCTTGCAAGTAATTGTTTTCATATTATTTTTAACATGTTTGTTGCTCTATATTTGAAATATTTTATCAAGGAGAAAATGGTCAAGAATAAAACAAATAGTAGTAAAAACTATTTAATAAATGCTAATGTTCGGCCCATATTGTAGGCCTTCTTCAGGGCAACAAAGATGAAAATAATAAAAGTGTAAAAATGATAGAATAAAAAGAAAAAGTAACAATGATACAAAAGAAATCAATAACTTACATCTTACTGGTTGGAGGTAAATATTGAAAATAAACCTAAATGTAAATTAAATCTATTTAGTCAAGTTCTTGATTTTTAAAAATTAAAAGTAGGTTTTTTTTCTAATAATATATCTAAAGATGAACAGATGGTACCTTATTTTGAAAGACACTCTGCGAAGATATTCATTAAAAGATAACTAGTACGAATTGGGTTCAAAGTATGGTGAATGTGTTCTTCTGATTGATATTTATTTCAATATCAATCACACGGGGTTGGGAAAAAAAAAAAAAAAAAAACTCTTACAAAGGTTGTTCTGGATTTTGTACACCTCCTCACCCAAAGAAGCATTTTATATTCTTTGGCATTTTTTTTCATTGTAGACACTACTGCAAGAACTTAAACCAAGTGGTTGCTTTCCAAGAGGAACTATTAGAGATAACAGAATGGTCAAGTGCCTAGTTGAAGATGTAAAAGGAATTGCTAAGATGGAGGTATATGATTATGGATTTGATGATATCAATGAAATTTGTTTAGTAAGGTGGAACTAAAATTCCGCAGACACTGTTTTAAGTAATAATTTTGATGCTGAGCCAATAAAAAATGCAAAACACTACAATAAAAAATGAAACAAGAAGAAGTTGTAAAGCAACCTTATATAATTTGTCAAATACAAAGAAGTCATAGAAGAATAGACTTGCATGAAATTGGAGTTGTCAACTGCAGAATAAAAATTCAAGAGAAAAAAATTATGGTGGTCTCTGTTAAAAAAAGATAAATGACACTGCCATGATAAATCCTTGGAAACTTTATAATTTAGCTAAGGAAAGCAAGATGCAGCTGCTTGATTTTGAATCCTATTTTGCAAGGAACTTGTTGCAGTCTAAGTGCATAAAGTTGATAGCCAATGACCAACCAAAGAAACATTAGTATAAGCATGATTTTGGAGGTCTATGGCAGCCAAATTTTGAGGCCCCCTCAGCTTCTTATTCAACATTGAATAACTTCATCAACATGAAGATGTGACTGTCTGTTGAACTTAATAATATCTACAATGTTAGTTATTAATTGTATTACTATAGATAATTTAATTTGATGTTGTTATAAAGGCCAATTTGAGGCCCATGGCATTTGCCATCTGCTATTCATTTCCCTGCAAGGAAAGGAAGACCAGCTGTAAATTCAGTGTTATGGACTAAGTATATATGGAATATGGAATAAGTGATATGGAATAAGTAAGAATGGACAAAATTGGACATTTGATCATCAGGGATGAGTCGAGGGAAAGACAGAGTGTGTAAAAGAAGACTATTTATAGGTGTGAATTATGTAATGCTAAATTACATCCAGATTTCTTTGAAACATGTCAAATAAAAAACTAAATTTTGATTAGAATTGTAATTTTTTATTTATTTTATGTTTTATATAAAATATAAAAATTTTCATGAAGTATTATTCTAGCATGTATAAATATATCACTCTACCTATCTTTAAAAAATAAAATAAAATAATAATAATAATACATTATCCTCTGAAGGCCAACATTGCGTGAGTGCTACATTTTGTACCGCCATTGTGGCTGAACAAATTTTTTTTTTTTAAATTAGGCTTAATAATCCTAAAAGCATTTCTCTGAAAAAAAAAAAAAAATCAAAACTTTCAACTAATTTTACGCTCGTCTGTAAATGTGTTAAATAGTTCTTTTTTTACTATTTATTATTGATAGTGTTTGATCGACTGTGATGTTATTGTGATGAAATAAATATTCGGGATGCAGTCAACAAAGTATATTTCATTGTACAAGCTGATGTTTTGGCTCAATCATGTGAACCATCATCAGGGCTGTTTTCAGCAAATTGGTGACAAAACTTACTTTTATATTATTATTATTATTCTTAATTTTAATATTATTATTATCTATTAGTTTGATTACTTTATCTAATAGAACATTTGTAAATACAGAATTAACACCTAAGCTTATGATTTAGACGTAACTAACATCTGAACTTATGATTTAGATATAACTAACATCCAAGCATATGATTTAGACTGAACTGAGTTCTGTCACAAATTTGAACTAAAATAGCCCTGATGTGGCTCACATGATTGAGCTGAAACATTGGCTTGTACAATAAAATATACTTTGCTAACTATTTTTTGTTTTAATCTTGACCACTCCCTGTTCATCTTCTCCTTAATTAATTATTACGGCCAATATACTGTATCATATTGTTGCATTTTCTTTTCATCTAAATAATTTTTTCCTCCAGATTTCAGCATTTTTCATTCCTTGAAGATAAATTTTTATTGTTCAAAAGCACAATAACTTATAGCAATGAGTTGACTTTTAGACTAACAATTTGACTTTTTTATAGAGATTTATATTCACAAAATGGAAATAGTAAAAAAAAATTACGTTAATAGTAATTCAAAATAATAAGCTTTTCTAAATTTTAATTTTACAATTCTTCTCAATATTTTTCTTCGAACTTCTTTCTTGACCCTTTTTTGTTTGGGTCTCATCCTGTTCCTCCTCTTCTTACTGTACTCCATGACCATGCACTCATTTTGATCTATTTATTTGCCTTATTCTTCTAACGTCCCTTATCTTTATTTAACTTGATAATGCCTGTCTTAATTTCAAACAATGGGAAAAATATTGGTGCAAATCATTAACATGGTGGTATATTCTGCTCTTAAAATAGTTTCCATATGGTTTGAAGATAATTCTTTGCAGCCTAACATATTCCTTCTTATATCACTGAAGATAGGGCAGTAGTTTAGGAGATGGATTATTGTGGCATTTCTCGTTTTGCACAGTGGGCAGCTTTCTTCTGGCTTGAAGACTATGACATTTGTCATAATAAATTCTTGACACATGCCAATGACCTACTCGTCTTATTTGGGCAACCAGTGGAGTTTTTGCTATAAGTGCTTTTATGTTTAAGTATGGTTTAATAGCGCCTAGTTAGCTTATGTTCTTATATATGAGGCTGAATGAGTTATTGAGGACAGATTCTATGTCTTTACTCAGCCAATAGTTTTTAGCTCTCTCGATAATTCTATTCAAATGCTCTTTTGAAAGGATTGGCTCATCATCCACAAATTTTCCACACTCCTCTAGAATACTTTTTTAATTTGGTAACCAGTTAAAGGGGAGTCTATAGAATTTTTCAGCCATAATGAGGGCAAAATAACTCCTTTTGCATAAGTCATCATCTGGCATCCCTAGGATTCGTTGCCACCTACAAAGCATCTTCTTCAGAACTTTAACTTGGGTGTGAGGACTTCCAGTGGCACAAAGCTGTTATTTGTATTGAATGGAGGGTGGAGGAGTCTTTTAAAAAGTGATAGGTGAGACCTCTGAATTGTGTCTAAGCATTCAGCACCCCAAATTTAAGATAGATAGAGCAGTGTGCTTTCTGAGATTGATTCATATTGTTGTTTAAATTTATATATATTTTTGTTTGCCATGATTCTGATTTGCAATTTGATAGTATTTTAAGCACTGAATTATTAGCTATGTTGCATTTTGGGCTAAAATGAGAGCCTACCCATGAAAATCTTGCTGATGAATAAAAAGGAATTCCCAAATAATAAATAAATGATTTCATTAGCTACTTTGATATTCTTGTTCTCACTACTTTGATAGTGTTGTTTTTTCGTTAAGTCTTTATGTTTGACTACTTTACCCCCTTTATGAAATGGAAGAACAAATGATTTGCTTATATTTACCATCAGTGACTTCATTTGGCAATATTGTTTCAGAATTTTGAGTTTGAGTTGAGCAACCTTTCGCCTGCATTAAGAATTAGCGATATCAAATCAAAAATTTCAATACTCCTAACTTCCATTGCTATAAAGAAGTCTAAAATATCTGCTATATAGAAGAGGAATAATAGCAGGCTCAACATTTCACCTTGGAGAACCCCTCAGATATTGGTATAACTTTAGATGAATCACTGTCGCTGGTGATAATGAATGTTGCATTTTTATGCAGATTTGTTATAAGTTTCAGTATTTTTCTTTTAAGTCCTACCTCATAGAGCCTTTGCCACAGCTGTTCATGCTTCACTGAGTCGAAGGCTCGCTTAAAATCAATAAATCTGGCTATTATTTTTATTTTTTTGGACCTCGGGACTAAATCAATGAATGCTGAGTGCTGATAAAACAAACGCATCATCCCTACAGTCCTTATTTTTTCTAAATCCCATTTGGATATTTGATAATAGATTCTTCTCTTTTACCCATTTTACGAGTCTATTATAAATTATGGTGGTTAAAATTTTTAGAATACTATTAAGTAAGAAAATTCCTCAGTGTTTTTCTGGGTCGTTCCTAGGTGCTTTTTTTGTGGAGCAAAATAATTTTTATTTTTATACAGTTGTAGGAGTACATGTTCTTCTGATCATATTTTTTTTATAGAGTTTTAATAGTTCATTTTTCATCTAATGCTTTAAAGCACTAATTTTATATCAAGTCTAATCCAGTAGCTTTATTCCTTTTACTATTCTCAATGGCAGCTCTTCTAAAGTGATTTCATGGTCCAGTTCACGCATATAAGTACATGTAAAGTGCCTCTCAATTTTCTCTTTGGTTGGGAACATATCCTGAAAAAATACTTCCCTTTGCTCAATTAAGAAAGGATTTTGAGGTGTGACTTTGGAAATATATCTCCTGACTGAATACCAAAACTTTGGTTTTTATTTTAGCTTCTTCTTTTTCTGACTTCATCAACTTATAAACACACGATTTATATCATTTTTAGAAAAAATATTCACTCTCGATATTTGGCGCTAGATGCCTTAGACAGCCCACGCTGACAACCACATGCGTCAATGGGTAAGGGGCATTGCAAGACCAGATTTGATGAAATAATAAATATTTAAATTATTGAAAAAAATCAAAAAAATAAATAAACTTGATATTATTCTAAATAATAATATTATTATAATATTAATATAATAATATTTGTTGAGGGTAAATAAAACCGTAGAGATAACAATGATAATAGGTTATTTATTGGTGGTCTTTCCATTTGTAACCGTAATTCATATAGACTCCTAGGTACAACCCCTCTGGTTTCTTCGCCTTCCCGTCTACCATACTAGAGTCTAGGGAAAGGAGATTCCCAAGGCGAAGATAGCCGATTCCACCCGAATCCTCCCTTCTTTTCTCTCGTTGCTTGTTCTGCGTGATTTTACCGCTCTTAATAATAATAAAAAGGCTTAGCGAACCCGGAGGTTCGATGCCGATACCACTAATCGCTGTCTACAAATCTCGGTCCACCGACTACCTTCCAAACCCAAATTCATTAGATCACTCTTAATACTATCCTCCCACCTACGTTTCGGTCTACCCCTCGGACGTTTACCAGTCAGCTCAGCGTTTATTAACTTTTTAGGAATTCGTTCGTTACTGAGCCCAACAACTTTGCAAGCCCATTTCAACCGTCGCGATGATATCACTTTGATTATATTAACAGGGTGCATGCTCCGCAATTCCGCGTTGTGTAATCTCCTAAACTCTCCAGTTGACTCATCCTTTTTCGGACCAAATATTTTACGCAGTACCTCGAATACCTTAAGGCGTTGTTCGTCCTTCAAGGTTAGCGGCCACGTTTCACACCCATACAGAACTGTAGGCAAGATAATAGTTTTGTATATTCTAAGTTTTAAGTTTCTGGACAAAATGCGCGACCTAAGTAATGTTGACACCGAAAAATAACAAGCATTTCCCGCCTTTAACCGCGCCTTTATTTCCTCTTGAATTTCGTTTTTTCTAGTAATCACAGACCCCAAATACTTAAATTTCTCAACGTGTTCAAACCTATTTTCTCCTATATCTATATCCTCAAAATCGCCTCTGTTTCTATTGCTAACCATATATTTCGTCTTATCCGTATTTATTTTGAGGCCAACCTCTTTCCCAGCTGTCATCAACGTTGCTGTATTCAGTTTTATAGTTTCCGCGTCCTCACTTAATAATACCAAATCATCCGCAAACCCCAGCACGGATATTCTACCACCCAGATCTAAACCCCTTTCGGTAAGCATTACCTTTATAATGACATACTCTAATGCTAAATTAAATAGGACAGGTGAAAGGGAATCGCCTTGTTTTAACCCCGAGCGAACTTCAAATTTCTCCGAAAAATAATTACCTATTCTAACTTTATTGAATGTTTCGGTCATGCACATCCCTACTAGATTTACTAACTTCTTCGGTATTCCCTGCTCAATCAAAATGTTATACAGTCTCCGGCGATCAATGGAATCATAAGCCTTTTTGAAATCCACAAAAAGCTGATGAACTACACCGTTGAATTCTAATTTTTTTTTTCTAATATTTGCCGGAAGGAAAATATTTGATCGGTAGTTGATCGGTTCCGTCTAAAACCACATTGGTAGTCTCCGATAATTTCCTCGGCATATTCCGTGATTCGACTAGTTAGGATCAACGAGAATATTTTATAACATACCGGGAGGAGTGATATTCCGCGATAGTTATTACACTCCGTCCTCGGACCTTTTTTGTGAATCGGAATAAGTATAGATTCTTTCCATTCTTCGGGCATTTTTTCATTTTCCCAGATCTTTTTAACCAAAAAATGTATTTTAGAAACTCCAGCTTCACCGCACGCTTTTATTATTTCACTGGAAATGTTGTTGATTCCCGCTGCTTTATGAGATTTTAATTTTCCGATGGCTATTTCGACTTCCTCCTTACTTGGTTCTTCAATTAACGGTTCAGCACTCTGATATTCAGAAGGAGGAGATTGATTATTATTTCCCGAATTCAAAATACTTTCAAAGTGTTTTTTAAATTTATTCACAATGTCCCCCGGATCGGCCAAGATATTGTTATTTTCATCTCTAATTCCATTCATTGCTGGTTCAAACTGTTTACGCGATCTGTTTATACCCTTGTACATGTCTCTTACGTTGTTTTCAATTCTATTAGTTTCTATCTCTATTATTTTGTTTTTTTTACCGCTCTTATGGATTTTAATTTTTTTTCAACTGATCTTTATAATTTAAATTTCATGATTAACGAAAAGTTTAATAATTAATGTCATAAAATTATTTTAACAATTTAATTTTCTATAAAAATAAGTTAAATAAATGCCATTATTACTATCCATCATGATTATAATCATGATTAAAATCCATAAAATTATCCATTTACTATCGTATAAATTAGAATCTAAAAAAATTAAATCACAATCAGTATCGCAACTTCGAACTGATAGAAGAGCTCAGACCACTGTACGATGCAACAGAGTGGGTTAAAATATTTTATTTATAGAAAAACAAAGTTGATATTAGTTTTTCGCACCCCGAAAAACCCTCAGATATGAATTTCCCTTTTGATTTTTGTGCATTTAAATTCATTTAATACAATGGGAAATATTTGTTTCTTATTTTACACACAAAAATAAATCGATTGGTGTACAAGAACTTTGAAATCCATGCACAGCAAAAGAAGAAAACAATAATATAAATAATTGTTTAAATTACTTAAAATATTTTTTTCTCGGCTCCTTTTTTTTATTTGTTTAAAATTGTATTCATATTATTTATATCTTGTGTAATATTTAATGGTTGTTTAATATTATTGACTCTAATGGAAGGGATATGATCGTATTTTCTATTCATTTCTATAATTGTTATATTTAAGGCAGGTTTGTTAATTCTTGGTCTATTATATTTGTTTAATTTATGCCATATGCTAGTTTTCTTATTTGAGAAATTAGGTTGTATTATTTCGTTAATAATTATATTATTTATACGTTTTTTATAAATGTCTTTGTTATTTATCATCTGATTAATATTTTTCTTTAAGTGTATTTTATATAGCTGTTATTTTTTAATTAATATACCTAATTATTAATTATAGAAATATAATATAAAACCTTACGACGACTCAGTATAAGAGCGGTAAAATCACCATGAGAAGCAAGGAGAGAAAAGATTCGGATGGTATTGGCTATCTTCGCCTTGGGAATCTCCTTTCCCCAGACTCTAGTGTCTACCATTTCCTTCCCCTCATTCAGGAAAGCTCTTTGTCATGGTATTGTCTGTCCAGTGCACGTTACTGTAGCTATTGATGAAAGATTCAACAGCTAAAGCTATAAAAAATTAGGCCAACTGAGTTTTTAAGTACTGAAAATGTAAGAGCCCGAAAGTAATTTGACATATTATTAGGAAATTTTTGGAGATTAAGACCCGAAGAGGGTGCAAATATGAGTAGGCTAATTTCGCACAAAAATTTACTTTTCGATCGTAATCGATTAAAATAAACAGTTTAAAAAAATATAAATTGTATTATTATTGTGTGTGTGTGTTTTTGATTTGTGTTTGCTTAACTTTATAATTGACATTAATGTCTGGCAATAAATATTTAGTGATTAGTATTTCTAGTGTGGAATATCTCGAGACTGGCGAGAAAAAATGATTATAAATTGAGTAGTGGTGGTTCTCTAAATATCGGCTATAGAGATGTGTTTCACCTTAGTTACTCAACTAGACATAGCCAGATTTTTTAAAGTTGGAAATCTTCGGATCGCTCTCGGTTGAAGTTACTGAAAGCCCTGACCGAAAAAAAAAAATATAAAATTGGTTTACTGATTACTACTTTCCCCCTTTGATGATATATCGTCGCTTAAGTTTTGAAAACTCGTAACTTAAAAAAGTCAATTTTATTGGAGGAAGAAAAAACGTTTTAAAAATGTATTTTCTATATATTTGTTTTATCGTTTCAACCATCGTGTAGAATATATAATTTTTTTCTGATAGCGATGTTTGTTTCGAATGATACCTTGATTTCGTTTGTTTTTATAATATGATATCGACGTCGTTTTTTGAAAAAGGCTTAAGCGCTAAAAATTCGAAATTTAGGTTTCAATTTATTAAGGGACGTAAATACCATCTCGATCGATTTCCGCTCTCGAAATATCGAGAAAAAAGATTGAAAGTGTTCTAAAAATCGATTATTGATGACGTAAGCACCAAATATTGATGCCACTCAGTCGTCACTCTGGCCTTGACCAGTGCTAGAAGTCTTAAAAATATATTCAAATTATAAAAGTTTAAATCAAATACATTTAAATCAAATCTTTCTGTACACGACAAAGAATAAAATCAACAAAAATATATTGTTATTAGGGAAAAAAACGTATCGTGTGTTTCCTGTAAAGTTTCGCTAAATGGCGCTTACGGCTTTTTGCTTGTGTCGATATAAAGATCGTATTTTTGGACTTAAGAGGTATCACAGCTTAAGCGACGATATGCTTATTTTATTTATATTATTGTTTGAATTAGGGTATCGATTTATAAAACTAAATTAAATTACGTAAGTCTAACCGCGGTAAAACTCAATTACGTCTATTAATAGTGTAACTATACTATTTTAATATTTGGCCTCTCAGCAACCAATATCATTTATTTGTTATTGTTCTGAGAGCTATTGACGTTCAAGAGAATAATATGAGAATCAGTCTGCTTGTTTGCATGCACTGTAACTGACGCATTGGGCTTGTGCATTCGAACCAATTGTTTAAATAAGTCAATAGTCAATCACAGCTATACTCATAAATCATAATATAACTATTCTTGATTAAATTTTTCAATGTTATTGATTTAAATTTTGAATTCAATTCAAGGAATTTGTTGTGTTTTTAATCCTATTCTTATTAACTTAAATTAAAAGTTAATTTAAATAAATGAAAGGCTGCATTACTCTGATAAATTTAGTTTGATTCCCGGCAAGAATTCAACAACCATTATATTTCGTAATTGCAAGATAAATTTATTCAATGCAATTATTTTATAAATTAAATATTTGTTTAATATTTTATTCGCTAATAAAACATAGATATATGTATATATTTAACATATTTATATGTAATGATATAATTCTTATATAAAAGGCTTCAACATTTCATTTGGTTGTGTCTAAGTATTGTTGTGTTTCAGATGCGTACGCAGAATTTTTTTTCGGACAGATTCAATAAAAAGAAGGCGAGTAATCACCTAAAAATATGTCTGTAATCGTCAAGTACTTTTTAATGTATTGTTATTTCGATTCGGCAATTGATTTGTTTTTCGTTACTTTCTATTTTATTGCATAAATATTACTGAAAATACATATCTTATGTTGGTGTGGATATGAAAATCATACATTTCGGAAGGAGGGGAGAGGGTATAAACCTCTGATTTATTCTCCTACGTAGACCACTGTCGTATTTGAAATGTGAAACGCAAGATTTGTTAGTAACAAATAGAATATGAACATTAGTATTAATAAATTAGTTCTTAATTGACTACCAGCAATTAAAGGAAAAGCTAAATTATGAATTGTGCGCATGGGCTAATTCTTTTACACGATTTAGGAATTTCTCACACGGTCCGATAGTGATCGGAGTCTTATCCATTTCCTGTAGTCAGAGGCTCCCTCGATAAATCGGATGTCGGTTCTACATCCAATTTATCGAACCGTCTATAAATGTCCTTATGATTATCTATTTTAAGACTGATGGTGCAAAACCTCCTCGGTTTAATAAATTATTGACAAATAAAATCAATCAATGACCAAGTAACTCTGTCCAAGGCCATAAATTTCCCCTAAAAAAAAGTATTTAATCAACTGATGATGTGATATAAATTATCATGTAGAAATTTATTTCCTTTCGGAATCTTAGCTACTAAGAAGGGACAGTTAAATAATTCCTTAAAAAAAATTTGTATATTCGTAGACGCCATGGTTCTTTTTTTTCTTAATATTACATCAAATTTGATTACATCCATCCATGTTTTATTACCTAAAGTTGTCCCGGAAGATTGAAAGTTGATGTGATACAACCTGATTGCAGTTTATTTTTTTCTGATCTGCATCAATTCCTTTTAAATATTTTTTATCTTTCTTTGTAGGATAATTACGGAAAGAGTCAATCCAGAAGCTATAAGAGTCAATTCGGCAGCTAGAAGCTCATCACTTCTCGCACTGTTTTATAATGAGGTTTGTCGAGGTAGGATCATTGAGTTCCTTATTTATGTATTTATTCAATATGTCTTTTGGATATTTCTCTTAGAATTAGTGTTACTCAGCGTAATATAGTTCATTGTTGTAATTAATCTATAACTTTATTAGTTAAAGTATGCAATTTTACTACACATACATGCGAATTAGGAAAATATTAGCCAAATTATGTTATTGATTTCAATAAACATAATATTTGTTATTACAAAAACTGCTTGCGGAAATTGCTATACAGCTCGCAAATATGTACCATAGAGTTTTTGTTTTATTCTTGTTACAAATTAAGATTATTAATTAACTACTATTATAAATTTAATTAAAGTACAATATATTTCATTTAGAAATAGAACTACCGATAATAAATAATTATGTAATATAATTAACTGTGTTATCAAGTGCATATCCGGGTCAAATGCATACAAGGAGATTTATTTCACATTTATTTTGTTGGGAGAGCTGTCCAACTAAGGGGATTTTACTATTTACTTTTAATTTCCATAAAGGGCTGCTCTCCCAACAAAGTAATTTGAAATAAATTCCCATTTATGCACTTGCCCCGAGTATGCATTTACTCCGACTTACCTTACCTAAATAAGACCAAAGCAGGACTTTTGTTTTTTTTTCGTTTTTCTTTTGAAATGTTTCTTTACGGTTACCGGCCGATTGTTGAACTAATAATCTTCTTAACTAATAGTCTTGAAGTTTGATAACATGGTACAGCTATTACTGAAAATAGTCTTAAAGCCTTTCGAAAACGAATATTGTGAACTGTTGTGTTTACAGTTTTTTTCTGGACCAAACAGTTGAATGTGTTGGAATATTATATTTTCGTTTGAATAACTATAATTTTCACAATAAATGTTATATCGAATCTTTTATTAGCTCATTAGACAATATTATTGTTTTGAAAAAAAAGCCACTTTTAAAAATTTATTTAAAAATCTATAAAAGTGACAATTATTTTTTTTTCAAAAGAATAATGTTGTCTCATGAGCTATGTGTTCAATATAAAATATAAATATCTTCCGAAAAGACTCCAGATTTTTTTAAATAAAAAAAAGAAAGATTTTTTTTTTTCTGAACATAGTGGTCCCTTGTGTTTCGATAATATTTTAAGTGGAACGGTAGGTATATCTTAAAAATGGAAAAACTTGACATCAAAATTATCAAAGTTAGTCACAAAACTAAAAAGTAACATCTTTCAATATTGATTTACTTCAATCTCGAGTGTGAAATGCATTTGTTAGAATGCCCGTAACTATGTTGCGAAAAAACTTTCCAAACAATCTTGCATCGGACAGGCAGGTGCTTGAGGTTTACCATTCCGCATAACTTATCCGAGACTGGAGTAACAACGAATGTCTATTTATAAGTTAACCGTATGCTTATAATAGCACTCACTATATATTATTTATTACACTTGCACGATTAAGAAAATAATATCATCTACAATTATATTTCATTTTTTCTCTGTTTTATTACTCTGATACGACCTGTAATCCAATATGATATAATGAAATATTTATGTTTTTAAATATGGTTTCCATAGTGCAGCGGCAGGCTGCCATTTCTCCATAGTCAGTCCCTTTTGGGCCAATTGGGCAGTGTCGTTCCCACCGACTTTCTCGGGTTCAAAGACAGTGACAAATTGGTCTAGACCCACGGATTATGGCTGTTCGGGGTCAGCAGGCGCACGAGGACCTATATTTCTTTCCCCGATGCAGACCATCCATGGACCAAACCTTTGGGCGGCTATTTAATATCCTGGAAGACCACAACGCGATTCGCAATTTAGGTACACGGGATACTCCGGTCTGTGTGAGTTGCCTCCAGTCGCCTGACGGGCCTCACATCCCTGGGGTAGGGAGGATCGTTGCAGGCTGCGTGGATTTTCCCCGGTAGGCGGTCATCCATCCAAGTACGAAACACGTGGAATCGGGAGACTAGCAATATAGGTTTAAAAACAATTAGAAAGAAAATTCAAATCTAAGGCACCCCATATTTTAAGGATTATGGTATTTACAATCCAAATTTTCTTTCTTAGTCAATTTAATTTAATTGACCAAATGAACTGATATCTGGTCTTCCAATGTATGCTTCTGCTTAGAAACTCTCATATTGTATTTCCTCAAAAATAAAAATAACATTAAGAATATTATGATTAGAATCAGCTGTAACTGATTGAAACTGTCCTGAAAATAAAATTAATAAAGGGAGACCAGTTGGTGGAAAAATAATCTTAGAACAAAAACATTTAAACCGTTATTCATGATTGGAAATAAGATAGAACATCACCAACCCCTGGATACCAGTAGGAAAGCCCTTTCCTTAAGATAAGGACAGTAGGAAGAAACAACCCTCAAGTTCCTGGAAAGATTGTGATCATCACCAAGATATCTGGAATGGAGAAGCCTGAAGGCAGACCAGGAAGTTCATGTGACAAATAAAGCATACATTTTCTCTTCTATCAATCATTATCTTATTATTTGTTAGATCAGCGTATATCTATACAGATCTTCAACTTCATTGTTATTTTGTCTTTAGTCACGTGACACCCCCTGTATATTCCTTCTAGGAAATAGCTTCTTAAGTAAAAAATCAAAAAGTAGGGAAATTTTGAGTAACTATTTACAAGACAGACTAGTTGAATTAAAAAACAAAAAAGAAATATCTAGCTTCCAATCCTGTAAATCAACATTTTTATGTTTCACAACCAATTAAAAAATGATGAAGTTTAAAACAAAAATAAAACAACCACAACACAACCCTGCGGCTTTGAGTATTATGCTAACGCTAAAAGTTTTTAGGCTGGCCTAGGGAAGTTCTTAGGTAACGAGCCAACTGAGCCTTGTCTCGTACAAGCATTGGAACTAAAGTTAAGCCCTTATGTGGCAAACCGTAAACCTAATCCAGTTCATAAAACTAAGTATGTAGAAAAAAATTTAATTGGAGAGAATATCTTACCTTCGGGATCTTATTCTAAACTTTGCTATAACCAAAAAAGCTGGATTTATTTTTGTGAGCTCCCTTTTTAGTTCTCTCAGCTATTAAAGAAGTAAAAAATGAATGCATTTATACAAGCAATAAAATAATGAATTTATAGAGAAAAATGAGTCATGTAATTGAAATCAATGTAATGAAGCCAATTTGAAATGAAAATAAGTTTTTCTCACTATACCATAAAAGGTCAAATCAAACGGTTCGTATCTAGATTTAGTTGATTTGTTTAATTGTCGATGTTGAAGATGAAGCTCAATAACTGTTTCTTGTATATTTTGTCTTTCGAGATGATCACGTGCCTCCTTGTATTACACAGCATTAATCTCTAATGCCGGTCCTGCCAGGCTTTTACCCTATTTATCTTTCTACATTATTCTTTTCTTTTTTCCTCCTTCCTTCCGCTATTATACCTTCTCATTCCATAATTAACTTAGAGTAACCTTGCAGACGCCATTCTTTTTCATATACAAACCATGTTTTCTTTTTCCTTCTATGGATAAGTTCTCATCTTTCTCGTCAGGGTTTTCAAAATGCTCTTCTCCTGAAGTCAATTTCCGCAGCTAACTGCCTAATACTGTGTCAAGCATTAATGACCCACTCATCAAACATTCCGAAGGCATATTCAGTGAAGGGCAATAGGTATTAGGGTTATAAAAATTCATGCATACCATATATACAAGATAAAAGAAAAAAAAATAAATGCAAATAATAATTATCATGTTAAAAGAAAAAAAAAAGTACATTACTAGTAAAAATTAATATATAGACAATTTAAACAACAGCAAAATAAGTAAACAACCAATACAAAGAAAAATTAAGTTAAAAAAAAAAAGTATTCTTGAACACATTCATACCTATATAATATTTATAATCTGCCCAGAGAACTCCGAACCAAGCTCTGCCCCTCCACATGTGAATGGCAAAGCCGGGTTTCAGGAGATCCCAGCGCTTCTCACTCAGTCGCGTCACTGGTATTGAAAGCCAGTGGAGACTGAATGAGGGCACAAGTTTACAAATTAATCTTTTCGTACTGTAAAGAACGTTTGAATTCAGGGCATATTTTAGCTCTCTTGAAACATTCAAGACTTCAAAAGGGCGTCTAAAATTCTACAGAAATGGTAATGAAGTGCATTTAAGAAAAAATCTTACAAGTAACAGTCGGAACTATATTGCTTAAATGATTGCAGATACTTATTGAGTCATGATATTGAAGGAAGTGAGGCGACATGACGTTGAAGTTCTGTATAGTATGAATACGAAGGGTTTGAAAGATAAGATCACAGGTGAGTTAGAGTGTAAAGGATCCTTGATTTTTCATAGTATTTTCTTCCTAAATGACTCCTAATGGGCAATAATGGATGCCATGTCTTCCGGCTTTTCTCCCTTCTTTTTTAACGGAGGGGGTTTGAAATTATTTAAATCAGAGCATATCAATCATGAACACTGTTAGTGGCGCATTTTGAAAAACACCTCCTCTTGCGGTGGCGCGCTTTGGTTACTCCCGCTGTTCGGAGAGCTCCCTCAGAGGATAAGATGTGGATGATCCTGGACGAAGACTGTTGGCAGGAGTCCCGAAGCGTTGTTTTGTAGGCCGGCATTAGGGGAGCAGAACGGGTCGATAGAGTGTTGTAGATAATGAGGGGTGGGGGAAGAGGGTCCGGTTGCTAGGGAACGGGTCCTCCCTGCTCCTCACTCCTGCTCCGGCAGCCGACACTTCGTCACTCCCTGCCGTTCGCCGCTTTGCCGTTGCCGCGTGTCGGTAATCTATTGTCATGTGATTGGTGACCGCGATATGCTCGAGGAATGGGAGCTTCCAGGTCCTTACTCGCCGCCTTTCTATTAGCTTCTGCTTTCGCTAACAGTAAGTTTTTACATTTTTCGATTTAAAAAAAAAAAAATCTAATTTATTTATTTATACTATCTCTAGAGAGAAAATCTGATCATACCCGCATGACATCAAAGCAAATCACCAAAGATTTTTTTTGCTATAATAATTATTTCTCTTCTTACGCTTCTTATTTTCTATTAATTTGATTTCACTTATCTTCCTCTTTATTACATAGATATTTTTAAAAACGATTAATATTTTACTTTGCTTATGGAAATTCTTTTTACTCTGATCCTGATATATATTTCAAATTAAACGTTTCCAATAATTAAAGACATTATAATTGACATCTCATGAAAATATTTAATTGCTGTTTACTAGCAACTTTATTCTTCACCTTCATTTTTTGTGATTTACCTGAACAAAATTATTTTCACTCTGATTATACAATGTGTGTGTACCTTTCAACTCAAACGCTTTATAGTTATATCGTCTTATTTCTCTTAATTGAGATGAAGTTTCGTTCATTTATTGGCCATTTTCCAATCATAAGATTAAATTTTCACTGTTTACAATGAATTATTTAAAATTATAAATATTTACCACCTGTCAATTTATTTGCAAATGACTCTAGTTTTTGTAACGCCTTAAAGTAAACAGATAAATTTGCGGTAGTAAATCTATATGTTTGGCATAATATCCTGTTTAAAATTAAAATTCATTTAAATAACTTTTTTACTTCGTAATGTTATAATAAGTGTCTAAACATACCTTTATTATATCAGAGATTATTTTTTGTATAACGTTTATGAAAATAAAACAATATTTCCTATTTGACATGTGACATTGAGGTTACAAAATTACTAATTCGAAATATACCTTCATTGTGTTAATTATTATTTCTTATTTGATGTGGGTATTTTGCGGTACTCACTGCCAAATAATTAAAATTTAATTAAATTGATATTTAAATTTTTATATCATGTTATTATTTTTTTCATGAATCTCATGCTGATAAAAAATATGTTTTATCTTTTAATTCTGTTAATTTGATCATTGAAAAAAAAAATATAACAAGCATTGTTTTTCATTTTGATGTTGCTTTACCTTACATCACCAGTGAATTGTATTTAATATTAGATATACCCACTCTCTTCAATCGAAAATTGATAATGGCATAATTTCTAATATAATTATTCAGTTAAAATTTATGAAGGGTATTCCGCACAGTATTCTTGTATTGTGTCAGTGTAAAATATACATAAAAGAACTTGTCTTTTCTTATCCAGCAAACTTTGTTTCCTTAGCCTGGTATTCTTTGGTATTTGTCATTCATAGGTTTACTTTTATGTCATAATCACGAAATAGATTGAACGATTCTCGAGTGAGTTCGCAAGCAGTTGACTCACAGTTGACATCTGTAGAAGACCTAGATTTACTTGTTTTTGTGCCTTATTTTGAAATGCGAAGATAAAGGCATATTTTTTTAAAGACATATCTTCATCTTTATGAATGATAATAGCATTGCCATGTTATGGTTTTATAAAGGCATTTAATTTGAATTGACGGCACTAATTTCATCTTAACTAAAAGATGTTTTGCAGTTTAAAGTCTATATTCATATTGGACTGTCAATTCTGAACTTATTATTTTAATCGTTAATCGATTCTTATAAAAGGCTATTTTTATGAATAGGAAAATCAAGTATTGGTTTTTTTGGTTGTTTTTTTTACCCTTAATAGTATTAATGAAGGGAAAAAATAATTGCCAATTTTTAGTGATAGATTATGTGAACTGTAATTATGTACAAGAAAAACTTGATTGGTCAATAGCGAAATGCCATCAACATTAGTATTAGCAATGTTTCTAACATAAATGCTTATAGCATTCCGTCGGTTAGTCTGAATAGGAAATAACGAAATGATATTAGTAAAGTTATTGTATGTTACAAACTTCAATATTTGTTGAACAAGTTAATAACATCGTGCTACTAATATTCTTCCAGAGCTGTCGCAAAATTTATGTTATTGATAATGTTTTTAACATGTTACTAAATCAAGTAACAATACTATTAGCAGAGTTATGAACATGTTATGAACATCTTAAAGGAATGGCTGTAAATGAAATCAAATGTTATTAGAAAAGTTATCTCAATTTAAACCCACCTTTTGTTTCATATTATTTCTCATTTTAGAATGGCCTTCATGATAAAAAAACTTCTCAATCCAAAGAAAACATTGGAAATATTAAATAATTGTGGTTACGAACCGTTGAATTTATATTTTAAAGCAGCCTATAGATAAAAGAACGAATTGATCAAAGAATTTTTAATTCGCGTTCCTCTTTTTTGTCCTAAGAAGTTAGAATTTTTTTTTTAATGTTTATTAATGGTTATATTTAATTAAATATTTGCGTAATAAAATAATATTATGGTATCATGCAATGGATCTAGTCTAAAAAACAAAAACCGAATCGGACATCATTGCAATTGTTTATAAAATTCTTATTTAAAAATTATAATCTTATTTTTTAATAAAAGCTCCAGTCACAAGAAAAATATAACGAAAAAATTATCGAAAAATGAATTAATAATTAAAATGAACAAGCCTAGACAGACAAACCAATTTAAAAACGCTGTATATAAATTACTTAATGTTGTAAATATTTGTTTATAAAGTTGTTTACCCATTCCTCAATATTTCAGAAATTAATTTCAACAAATAAGTTAAATGGTCAATAGTTAAATAGTTATTAATTATTCTCGCTGGCAAACGTTTTAAATGAAAAGAGATCAATATTTCTTTAATTATTTTTTTAAAAAGTATTATTTGGCTCAACAATAAATTTATATAATTGAAGAGGTGAGTGGATGAAGATGGCATGTAACATTTTTGTTCAGATTGAGTTATTGTAAGGAAGTATCTGTTGGCCTGTTTTTCGGTAGTTATAGCAACTCTCAAGGGACCTTATGAACCTAGATTTAGATGAACCTGTGACTTTGGTGCCAAACCTAAAAAAAAAATCTGCCTAGTAGTCTTGTAGAAATGCCGCGGATGGGCGGATGGAGGACGGACGGATATGTTTTTAATTCGATGTTTGGATTCTGCATATCTTGAAACGTAAAATCTCAAATTTTGGGGGAGGAGGGTTTAATTTTTTTTTCTTGATCGATTGCTAATGTTGTATTTTTATTTTTTAAACACATTAAAACAAAAAATTATACAGAATAAATTTTTGACCACTTATAGGAATAGTATATTTTAGTAAAAACTTAAAAAAATTAGTACTTAATTAAAAAAAAAGTAGTACTTAAAAGAGAACCTAGGCTAAATATCTTAAATTCCCTTGGTGCTACTAACCACTTTCGTCTACTCACCTCTTTAATTTTGGATTCTGTTTTTAGTTTTATCTTGAAAATATAATTTATTTATTTGTGTGCTAATCGAATATTTAGATAATTTAAGAAAAGATTAATGTTTAAATAATAAATACATAATTTTTAAAGTAAACACTTTTTAGAATCACTAAAACTAATGCTAACTCTGAAGATACTTTCGCTACGAGAAAAGTTAGCTAGCAACACATGCCGTATCGATCCTTGGTTTAATGTTACAAATGAGGTCAATATATCAATATCGATAGGTTACAAGATTATTCGCCGAGTTGTATTTACTTAATTTAACTATTCACTCAATATAAAAAAACTAGGCTCTTAGAGAATTTTTAATTATTTTATAATTATTTTAAACAAAAATCTGATTTGTAGTGATTAGCTTTGTTTTAATTAAACTAAGCTTTGTTTAATTTAGGTTCTACTTAATAATTAAGCTACAACATTACTTGTTACACTGAATTTCCAAGGAGCATGCAAAGTACGAATTAACACCTACCTATTGGTGGAATGGAATGTTTATTCGGTTCATGTTACGCGTAAAAATATATATGTATGGTCTCTACTGTATCCCAAGTAGAATCATTACATTGTTTCTACTGTTTTTGATTAAAACAATAAAAGAAATTCATAAATTTAGACATACAAAAAAAACTAAAATGTATGTATATAATGTTCTCATACAATAGGTGAAAGTATATTTTATGTTTGAGATTTAAAAACATTTGTATGCAATACATATTGCATTAGTTGAACAGGTTAATTAAAATACAAAATTAACGAATTGGATTGGAGAGAGACGAAGAAAATTTGTTTTAAATGAAGTATTACTGATTCATTAATAATTACAAATGAATTATAAACATTAATATATCATGACGTTACTTTGGGTCTAGAAACAATAATTTTCTGAAAAATATGGCCAAATACAGTCACAAAACTATAAACTTACACAATTTCTTACTGAAAACGGACTAACTAATAAGTACTATAATAGATTTAAACTAAACTCTTGAAAGATGACAGACTAAACAAAATATTTCTCAAATAATTTCTCCCTATTTGAAGGCCTATACAGGAAAAATTCATACTTATTAAATAAATTTTACTGAAAGGGGCGACTTTGCCATCGACACGCCAGGAATTATTTAATAAATACAATACAAAATTAAAAAAAATTGTTTACATTATAAAAGTGCTGCAAATAATATGATTTATTATTATACCATTACTATTTTTTTTTTAAGGCTTTGGTGTAGTGATTCTAAAAAAACGCTATTTTCGTTCCTCTCCATCCTCCAAAATTTGAGGTTTTACGTTTCAAGATACGTAGAATAATTCTATTGGAATCCAAAAATCGAATTAAAAAAATAAATATCCGTCCGTTCGCTGTCCGCGGCTTTTCTCCGGTTGATGTCTACTCTTCTGATTTTTTTTTTTTTTTTAATTTGGCAAGAATGTCATATGTTACTCCATGATGATCCTCGGAACTCGACATTACCACCAGCCGTATGGTCTAGAAATGACGTCCGATTTAATATTTCTCATAATTACCTAAATAATTACACACAAACATAGCATGCTTTTAGCATAGAATGTGCATAATTTTTTTAATAAACTGCTAAGATGGGTTATCATATAGAAGAAAGATCGAAACAAAATATTTTTGAAACTTTTACTTGATGTAAAACTACTTCGTTGATTTGAAGAAACCGTTATGATTATCTTGGAAATCGCAGACAATTATACTACTTACTAAATTACTTAAGATACGAATCTCATATAATTTAAAAAATTTAGGATGCCTGAGTCCACAAACAGTTATTGTAAAACATTTTCTATCCTTGACTTAGGGACCGCTTCTGACGACCCCCTTTCATATTTTATATAAATTTAATATTTAATTTTTCGATAATTATTATTTATAATAACGTTGTTTATAATCAACGTTTATCTAAGAGCATTTCCCATACATAAATCATTTATTACATTTTGTTTCTATAGTGTTCTCCGATGCAGATTTATTTTATGAAAAATTAATTCCTTTTAAGTTTATTTTTAGATTGAAATTTTTTATAATTTCGTTATTATTATATTAAATAATAACTTATCTATATGATTAGTTCAACAGGGTAACTCACCTAATTGAATAATTTTTCGAGACTTAAATATTTATTTAATTTTTTGGATGATTTTCTTTATTTGACGTTCACTATAAATCGCAGCAATAGTTTTGGTCTCTGAATATTATTAATTAGGGCTATTTATATGAAAGGTTCAATTTATTGTAACATCCTTTCTCCGTAATAATAAATACAATTTGAGCGATTAAGCAACACCTCAACACCTAAAGTTCCATACCATTATCTTAAAAGACGATGCCCAACCGAATTGTTTTCATTCCAGGTTTTTATCATTTTCTCCATCGATGTCTCGGTCTACCTCTTGGAAACTCACCAGCCTAACTTTTTAAAAATCTAATTAAAAAAAAATCCGTTCGTTCGTCGTCTGCGGCATTTCTCCGAGAATACTGGTTGATGACTACTCCTCTGAATTTTTTTTAAATTTAGCACGAATGCCACAAGTCACCAGAGGATCAACCTGGATCCCCGAAGTTCGACATTACCACCAGCTGTTTTGTCTTGGAATGACAGCCGATTAAAGGTTTCATATCTCAACTATTTATGAAGATAGAGATAAATATAAATCCTTTTAGAATTATTTAATATACCAAAGGAAGAAAAACAAATTATTTATAATTTATTAATTTATTTGTAATAGTGTAATAAATTGCAGTGTTTTAATAAAATTAATTTCACATCATTTGAATCATTTAATAGTTCTCATAACTACATAAATACTTGCACATGAACATAGTATGGTTTTTGCATAGGATGTGCATAATTGTTTTAAGAAACTCCTCTGAGGGGTTACCATACGGGAGAAAGATCGAAACAAAATATTTTTGAAGCGTAGTTTTGACTGGCTTGATGTAAAAAAACTATCTCGTTAATTGGAAGAAACAGTTATGATTATCTTCGAAATCGCAGAAAATTATATTCCTTACAAAATTACAAATTACTTAAGATGAATCTCATATAAATAAAAAAATTAAGGGTGTCTGAGTCCACAAACAGTTATTATAAAACATTTTCTATCCTTGACTTCGCTTCTGACGACCCTCTATCAAATTTAATATTTCATTTATAATAATTATTATTAATAATAACGTTGATTATAATCAATGCTTATCATTTAGCGTTTCTCACACATAAATTGCATTTATTATATTTGGTTTCGAAAGTGTATTTATACTTTCGGTATATCGCTCCTAATAAGTTTAAAATCCGCTTTAATTTTTGTGACCTCACATCTTTAATTATACTTGCGCGATCATTGTTACCGGTGATTATGTCTTCTTTGTTATGTTCGGCCAAGATTGAAAGATAGTTTCGTATATATAAAAAAGGAGACATTGACTATTGAGATCAAATCCTTTGAATTCCAGCTGCGAACAAAGGAGCATTTTAGCCTTAAAATCAGGCAAAATTAGCTTTTTTTACTTTCATACAGCTGCACATAAGAGTATCTGAACCTTATAACGGGAAAAAAGTCCGAATCAGAAAATTTGTGAAAAATTCCATTAAAGCCATCATTCTTGAACCTATTTCCATACCTATTAATTCTTTCGGGGTACTATGCAATTCTCTCCTGATGAAATTCTGGATGGTTTTAATAGAATCTAGGAGAAAAAAACAAAAACAATTACCTCGTTGAAATAATTAAATTTGAAGTAATAAAAAATATAATGGCGTAAGAGGGAGGAAGATTTTTTTTGTATAATATAGTTGATATAGGCCTAAATTTTATGTTTATAATTTAATGCGACAATACCCGACATTCAAACAAAAACACCTTTACCCGAATTGTACTAAGTAAAAAAAAGAATTATCCAAACATTCTCCATAAACATGGTTCGTAAACGAGCAATGTAAATAGTAATTCAATAAAATGATAATTTTAAAATAAAATACCTAAATAAAAACACTATTTAGTATGAGAAACAACTATCCCGGATGAAACCACTGATAACTATGAGACTTGAAATTTTGACAATTTTTTAGTTCTGATTAACTTAACTAAAAGTATAAAAAATGGTGAAATTTAATTAGATTGCAGTGTGATGAGCCAGCTATCAAGTTTGAAGAATGATAGATGTAATGGAGTTTTTCACAAACTTCCTGATTCAGACTTTTGTCCGGATTGAAGGCTCAAATACTCGTACTTTAATACCTCTCCGCCCTCAAATAACTAATTTTAGCCATGCCAACCCCTTTGATAATGGATTACTTTCAATAACAAAAAAAGCTGTTCGAATGTTTTTGAAAGGAAACCATCGCCTTGTTGCTCATCCAAAAGATATATCCATCCTTCCTTAACTATCTTAATTCTGGAAATTCCTAATATTGGGTACTAAGAACCTTTTGGGTGATAAGAATTCCGCGGTAATCACTTAAGTTCTTGTGATAAAATAGCTTCACCAGAAGAAGTTATTTACGAGTAATGCGCTCTTATTTCAAGTTCACCGTATTTATTTGTTTTATTTCTGCTGTGCGATTGTAAAGTGCCTAAATAAATAGCTTTCATTGTGCAATGATGTGCCTATTTTTTAATCCTATTTACTTTCAAATCTTATATTAGTAAGATCACCTACAGTATTTGGAACTAGTGACTTGCAGGCAGTAAAACAACTCCAGTATCTTAGCTTCAACTTGATTTATGATAAGTATCCTGCTTTTCCGTAGATGTGGCCTCACGAAGAGCAAGTTGCATGCAAAGTTTCACTTTGTCATCCCTCTTTTATCGCCTATGGAATCTACTAATACCACATTACACGAGTGTTATATACAGTTTATTTCCTTGTTCTGACGAGCTAATATCTTCGGAGAATAAGGTCGTTTCTTAAATTTGTTTGGGAAGTTGGGATGTAGGTTCTCCACTGCTTGAAATGTCCACCTTTCCGAATTTTTACAGGAGTTTTTGAAATGGAAAAACAAACAATAATATCAGTTGATAGGTATTTCTTGTTTTGAATTCGTTTGCACAAAAAGGGCTTTGCATTGTATGAAATCGATGAATTCTCTTTGAATATAAAAATAAAGCAAACTTCACTAAAAAAGAAATGCACTGGCATGGGTGGGCAGCTGTGGCCACTTTTAGTATTTTAAGTTGTTTTTTTTTCCTTTGTTTGATTCACCCCTTTTAAAAACTTGATTGGATTACTATTATTTGATGAACCCTTTATGGTTTTTTTGGTTGCTTTATTCTGACCTCTTTTTTTGTATGATGGCGTTAATATATTCTTAAATTACGTCCTTAATCAATATAAGGAGTTAGACAATATATAATTCCTCGCATTTTTCTTTCTTATATATGTACTTCATATTTCTCTTCACGAGGGAGGTTAAATTCCTGTTTCCAAACTTAATTGATCCCAAAACGGAAATGGAACTCTCATCTCTTCTCTTCTGAAATTAATTCTACAAAGATGGTCAAATTACTTGCTATCGAGCCGTTCACAGGCAAAATCGATTAACGTCCATTTTTGAAATATTTTCAATTTTAGTGTCAATGCACTTTGGTTCAGCTATAACTTTTTTACTTCCTTGTACGAAGTAAAGGACTTGAAGGTCATATAAGACTTTCAATAGAAAATTTTTGTAACCCCCTCCTCAAAATTTGAGGATGTTTTACGTTTCAAGTTAGATGTTTTCAATAAAAAAAAAATATGTCCGCAAAATTTTTTTTTGTTTTTACTTCCTTGTACGAAGTAAAGGAAGTATTGTAATCGCGAAAATTTTCGGTTTTCAGATTTCAACGGAAATATCCATTTTGACCATCCCTGAATCCATTTTGACTAGTTTTGTTTGGTGCTTTTATTGTATTTAAACGAATGCTAATGAAATTCCCTACAAAACGAAATAAAAATCATTTAAATCGGACCATTATTAGCTGAGATATTGCTTAAGGAACTTCTGAGACTGATTCTTCTGGCGGCTAGTCATCCTGCTTCCTGACTTATTTATTGGGCTTCTGACTTCCTCGTATCTCTCTGTTTTATTCTTCCTCGGATTATTTCTTTATTTCCTTTAGCTTCCTTAGTCGGAAACTAGTAACCAAATTCAGTATCACTTTTTTGAGCCACGGATTTATAATTTAATAGGCGTACAAGGAAGTCATGCGTTGTCCACATCAGATATTTTTAAAACTGATCAGTACTCTGAGTATTGTAGCAACCCAATATATATGGGCAGCATTGGTGTTAAATAAAGCATTTCTCTCTCTAATAAATTTCCCAAATAATACAGATTAACACCGTTAAACGACAAAAACTTTGTTGGCTGCCGAATTAGAAATAATTTATTTCAGAAGCCATTTCGACTAACTCCGTACTCTAATGAAAATCGTTGCAATAACGAAATAGCTGAAACTAACGAAACTAACCAGAGAAGTATTTTTAAATTAATATTTCAATTTAAGTGTAATTTATTTTTAGAAAAATAAATATAGTATATTTATATTTATCATGAATGAGACGAATAATAATTGTTTTCATCTGGAATACGCTGAATCTGACTGTTCTTGAATACTATTTATGAGCAGATAAAGCTCGGCACAAGAAAACGGTAATTACATTAAATAATTCGATTGCCGAAAGTTGCAATCCTGATAATTGGGCCCGAAGAGTAGGAAAATAAAAGGTTTGGAATACCGAAATAGATGGGAGAATTTAATACCTGCAAACACATTAGCCTATGTATCAAAGTGCATGAAAAAATTATTTTGGATGATAGAGAAGCTACTATGAAGGCATTTTATAGTTTAGACAATTTTATGTTATTACTTTTTTTTTTCATTTGTCAAGTCGATCAACTCTCTTATTCAGCCAAAAGTTGTGCTATAAATAAAGATTACACAAGAATATTCTATCTTACTCATTCTATGTGATTTATGAATAAGACAATGTTTGTTTCAATTTTTATTTTATAGGTGATTTTGAAAAAACAATTTATATTATTTCACTCCACTTTCTGTTTATGTAGTTAATCGATTTGGCTTGTAAACGGCTCTGCAAATTACAACTGAAATGTGCTAGTCTACATAAATAAATCAATGTTTTTTGATGGATTTCATTAGTGATTGATTTTTATAATTATTGTTGCAATTAATTTCTTGTTATATGTATTAACATGTTTGTGTTAATGATTTCATCAATTGTTGATTTTTTAATTCATAGCCCCTTTTCCTCTTCTGATAATTTGATTTTCTGGAGATTTTCTTTTTTTTAAATGGAATGGAAGAAAAAAAAATGTTATGTATATTATGTATAATATTATTATATTTCTAGCTATTGATTGATTAATATGTTGTGTTTGTAGCAACCCATGGTATTTGGGCAGCATTGCTGTAAATTAAGGATTTGTCTCTCTCTCTCTCTCTCTCTCTAGGTCTAGATTACATCTTCAATTTCTGTTTATTTCTCAAACTTTCTAATTAATAATTAGGTGATGTGGTTCACATTTTATTTTGTATCAAACTTGCAACTAAAACTAAAATTTAGGTTTCAAATAATTGTTGCCAACGCTCCAGATAGAAGGTGACGAGCTCACTGAATCTGGGTTTTGTTATTTGTTTTTCTTATTCCAAATTTTTTTCATTCCTCTCCGTTAGGAAATCCGTAACTCTTGGCATTTTTAATTCCTCATGGAGCCTCGATGTTTTCACAGCGGTGCTGAATCAAAATTAAATTAGAAAATTAAATGAGGCCCTTTTTTAAATCTATGATTGATTATTTATTAAAAAATAATGTTCATTTTAATTTATATAGTTTTTAATTAAATTTATTATTTTAATATTTTGCGGATCCCACTTTGAGATACACTGCTTTTGACTAATGCACTGCTTCCTATGAAGTTACAAATGACAATTGTTATTTTTCTTATAACTAAAAAGGATAACATGATAACGTGACATAGCTGGCCTGTAGTATCTATGAATGCTCTTGGTCTCTGGCCACATTTTTATAAGAAACGAATGGTGCTTTACTTTAAGCTTTTGTAGGAATGTTTTTGTAGATCGGGGCCCATATGAAGTGAACTGAAAACAGGTGCTGACTCCATCTTTTTTACGCTCGATTTGTAAGTTGATTTACTGATTTACTTTCCTTGCTTTCGGAAATGCCTTTTCGGTTTTTATTCTTCTGTTTTTATTGGTTTTAACAATTCTTTTTACAATGTTTGTATACTGTTAGTTATCGCTCAATTGATTTTTTTTTTCCGGTTCTTAGATTATTGCATATTACGTCATTCATGAATAAAAGTTTTATGATAATAACGAGTATGAGGGTTCGTTCAAGGAAGGCTTTAAAAAATGCGAAACATAATATGTAAACAGTTATTTAACATAGTCACAATATTTATAACACAAATATATTTTATTTAAATGCATTACATTTATTTATTATTACATAATATTTGATTATTTATTATACTTAATTTCTTTAAAAAACATGAGAAATAGATAGCAGTAAACAGTAACTGCACAAACATAATTAAATACAATGGATAGTAAAGACAGTAATAACCCGTATTTTTTAAGGTTGTTAAAATTAAAAATAGCAAATTAATAGGATTTTCGGTCTTCAGGCGTATAAAAATTGTTTAACTATGGAGGAATAAACTATATTAGAAAAATTCTATTCATATCCTGGACATGTAGGCTATGCGTAATAATGGGCGGAGGAGTTTTCTCATACATTTTCATTTTCTGTAAGGTTCGAACTTTTTCATACGGCTATATTTCAACCCAGCTCATACGAGCTTGTAAAAACTATTACATAACTTATGATTTAATTAAATACCATCTTATTTGCTCACATATTTTGCACACAGTACCGTGGGAAATGAATTGGAATCATCCGATAGATTGGGAGGGAGCTGTACTTAGCTTAATAGCTCTACCATTAAAAAAATCTGGCTTTATTCAGCTAGTAGATACGTTCCCTCCCGCTATTGTCCGCGGCTGAGTCAGAACTAGGGAAGGGGTCTGTTGCCTGATGAGGCGTTCTTGTAGTCCTTCCAATAATGTCCATATTGTAGGGCTGTCTCCTCCATTATAGGTGTATAATTTAATGCATTTTTGAAATCATAAGTTACAGCCACATATCACGCCAACCTCATCCGATTCTGCTAACTGCAGCTCAATAATTAAAGCCCCAGTAATTAGAAGACATATCTCTCTCTGCTCTAATCCGTCTTGAACGTCATTAGTCTTAGTTCTATACTTTATCAGTTGTCTGTAAATGTTTTTAATCATTTTTAAAAAGATTATCGGTGATTCCGCAACTTTAAGTATATTAACAGGAATTTGAACATAGGCGGTAAGGCACTGATTTCATTATTATATTTTTCTCAATTACCTATCGTCAAGTCATTTTTTCTCAACTTTGTCAATCGTTAAATCTTAATAGTCTAAATTGGATTTATACAGCCTGCAGCTCGGTCGTCGAAGATTTTTTAATATTAATAAACCACGGCGATATACTGAGATTTTTTTTAAATAACTTTTTTATACCTCGGGAACTCCTAAACGCTTAAATTTAGTAAGATCTCAAATATTTTTTGTTTTTACCGATTACACCGGGGAATAAAAACACTTTTTTTATGCGATGTAGGTGTTGCATTGAATTTAGGTACATTAAGGTAACGCAATATGACTGATTTAGTTTAATCTCACAAATGTTCTCTATTGAATTGTAGTTGTTTACTATGATAGTTGGATAATCTCGAAACGGTGTGGAAAGTGCTGATAACTAATTTATAAATACTTTGTGACCTTTGAAGTTTTGACTGAACATGTATTGACTGAGCATCATGCACTTCGTTGTTTTTTTCATTCCTGACACATCAGTTGCACGTTTGTTCTTATCGAAGAAGCAGTGCAACTTTAGCAATATGGCTGCTCACAGGCAAGATAAATTTGACCAATAATATATATATATATATATATATATATATATATAACAAAATTTGTTCATGGCATAGATTAACTCAAGCAAAAAAAAAAAAGTATAAAAGTAACGCGATGACCTTTAAAGGAATTTTAATGTAATTTTCAAATATGAACTTGTTTTTTTTTGCCAAAGTTTGCCACTTATGTATTTATTCTTACTTTTTTCTTTTAGATAAACCATATATTGATATTTCTTTTCCAAACCGACGGTTTTCCCATCACTATTTTCCAACGTTCTAGCCGAAGAGCAAGAAATAACGGTTAGACTGCAATCCGTTTACTGTCTCATTCACTCTAATATTTTGAAATTACGAAGGCATCATTCATTCCAAAAAGTCTCACAGTTCATTTATAACTTTATTGTAATCAATTACAAAGAATGTATGATGTTGTGACCCAACCTTATCCATATTATTAGTGGACAGAAATTTGGATTTGTTTCAACGAGATTACAACCGGCCTCACACTTCTTGTTACACGAAGTCTTCTCCTGCATGCTGCTAACATTACGGCCTCATCTTCGATGAAAAACCTTCTCTGGAAGAACTTCAAAATGGAGTTGCCGAATTCTTCTATTCAAAACCCAAAGAGAAATATTATGAAGGAATCCGATATCTAGCTTCGAGATGGCAACAAATGATAGAAAACGACGGTGCATACTTGGAATATTAAAAAAAAAAAATGTGTCAAAATAAAATTATTTTTAAATTAGCAAGAAAAAAGCTAATTTTTTAGGGCTCATCACATTATTTAATATACCCGCTGTATAAAGAAAACATTTGGAAATTCACTGATTGTTGAGAATTTTATCTTATGTTCGGGTTCACACCATGATTATTTTTTTCTTGTCGACCTAAAGCAAAACGTGCTTTTGTATGAAAATTAGTTCCGTGATGTTTTCAGAGGAGATCGTAAATCGTTCTATAATTATGATCTTAATTAACAATCTGGAAAAGGTCATGCTTTGTTTGTTGAGTGAAATGTTTCCTCAATATTACCATGAGTGTTTTTCTTGTCGTTAATTATCCTTGTATGTAATTTTAGTATATAATATGTAGTATACATGTAATTTCTTTCCTGTTGTTATATTATCTTTATTTAAGGAGAAAATACATGATTAATAATCTTAAAATTATCTTTCAATTTTTTATTTCTTTAAAGACATTTTCAAAAGTATCTCCATTTTACGATAGATAATATTTATGTTATCACGTCTAATCCTGCATCCACTTTTAACAATTCCAATAAAATTGGAGCTTTTGAATTCGTTTTATATTTTCTGAAAATCGTGTCAATTAAATGGGAAATAAAAATAAAAATATAGAGATAAAGATATAAATCAAAAAGATACTAAGAGGCAAAGAAACTTTCGACATTTACGAATTTGGCCACCCTTTCACAATACCTGGAATTTTTTTTTTTAATGCCAAATTTAAACATTGAACATATTTAGGATGAGTTCTAAACACGAATAAAAAACCACTCATTTTTACCACGGTGCTTCGAATGTATACCTTAGAAATTTATTCTAAACTTTGTTATGGGAATGCTACATAAAACTTATGCCATTATATACATAATCAGAGGAAATTTCTTTTATTTATATTTTTTTTTTATATATTGTGATGAAAAAGAAAGAAGTAGTTTTTAAAATACTGCAAAAGCTAAGCAAATTTATACAAATGCAGGCATTATAGTCCGAAATATTTAGGACAATTCTATACGCATTTTGGTACATTTCACATTAAACAATACTCAATGATTTACACATGCTATTTGTTCTACAATACATGAGCGTATTCCACTTCTCTATTGAACAACATTCCCATCCATTTGTAACATTCATTTCTTGTCAGCTTAAACGGCTTAAACGCATGAGGCCCAAAGACCGAAGCAAGTAACTTGTGTTTTGTTTATTTATTTGTTTCAATTATTTATTTATTTTCTGCTATTTTCATTATTTAGACATTGACAATAGACTTTCTTGGTCTGTCTGTACGCGTTGATTCAGCGAATGATCTCCCCTTGCAGGAGTTTGTGGTGCCATTCGGAAGGGCGTAGTTTCATCAATTCTCGAGGAGTGTCATCCCCTAAAGGGGGAGGAATCCTAGAGTAACCCCTCCTTGCTTTCAGAGGCGCTATTTTGTTATATTGGACTCTTAAGTTTTCTTCTTTTTCTGGTTTTCAGCTTTTTCCCCTCCTTCTAACAGCACTCGCCTTTACGTTTGTTTATCAAACTAAACGTTAGACTAATTGTTTTCATGTTTTTTAAAATAAAAATATTTGGTTTGATAATATTTCTTTCCTCAGTTTAAAATATACTATAAAGCAGATTTTATCAAGATGTATTTGTTCGGGATTTGCCTTTAATAGAACTAAAAGTAATTTCCAAACGTACTTGGTTTATGCGGGGTTTTTTTTTGGAGGAGGAAGTGTTAGACCTGGAAATTTCTGACTAGTCTCATTCTAAGCCCCTAAAAGCGGGGATGAAGGAGGATCAAAACAACGTCGCAATCTATAAAGATTAGAGCTGTCAATGTAGCAGTTGATCAACGTAAGTACTTAAGGTTAAATGAATAGAACCTAGCCCTCGGACGTGTATTGATCGCTGTAACATAATATTAATTTGCTGCTGCTAAGCTTATTAGTAAAGTTTCACTATAAAGGGGATACGTTATAAGCTTGAACAGAGCCAATATTTTTCAGAACTTTGATACTTTTAAACAAAAAGAAATTATATAGTTATTTTAAATATAATCGGAAAGTTATCTCTCATGTTCAAACCTTTTATTATAATACCTTATATTAAATAATACTAAGAGTAAAAGGCTAAAAGGTATGCTGTAGAGTTTTGATGATATATATATATATATATATATATATATATATATATATATCTTATGACTAAGATTTTATATGCTTATGTCTCGTATGCTAGTGCTTTAAAATAGGTATTTAAATATATGTATATAGATATAACTATATTATCAAATTTCAAATAAAAGATCCCTTGTTTCCCACTCACTCGACTTTACTTATCACTTCAGGTCCAAAGTCCCATACAAATTTTGTTAACTGTATCTTTGCTTATTGGTCCGATAAAGATTTTTATTATTTTTATGTTTAGCTTTGTAGACCATTTAATTATCTTTCAAATGAGCATCTGGAATGTTCCAGAAGTGTACGAAGTCCAATACTCTGTATCGTATAATACTGCTTGGGTTTAGATGATTTTTTGTTGGTTTGTAGATAATTTAATTACCTTTCAAATGATAATACAATTGACCATAACATGCATACTTTTCGAGTTATGCGCAAATCAAATTTTCTTTTCGTGATAACTTTTTTCCTGTTTTTTCTCGGGGGAATACTACATATGAAAATTTAAAGGTCTTCAAGGGGAATATTTTTGGCAAGTTCTATCAAAATCTTTAAGGCCTTTTTGGTGGGTGTCCGATAAAGTAAGCAGGCGGTGAGAAACAAAGCCCAACCAAAAAAAATTAATTATTCTCTTGAGATTTTGGGCCAATTAGCGTGACTGTTAAGATTTTCATATTAATAATAATATCGCTTGAGAACGCAGAGGTTCGATGCCGATACCATTAACAATCTATTCATACCTACCTACACTGGACCTCAAGGTCAGAATTTGCACAGTTCTCCCATCTACGCCTCGGTCTATTCTCTACCTATTGGACGTTCATTCTTTGTTATGCGATAATTTATTTTTTTTTCTAAATCGAAGAACTTTATTCGCCCATTTTAATGGCCGCAATGCTCTAACTTTAATAAATTTACCGGTTGCATCTCCTGCAATACTGCCTTAGTTTCATCAGTTTCCTATCTTATGACTGAGCCAAATGTTATACGCTATCCATGCTTAGATAGCAGTAGTAAGTATTTTCGTTGTAAATTCTTAATTTAGTCATACCAACATCTTTGTCTATGAACAGAGTACCTTTTATTTCGAAATTCAAGCTTAAAAAATACAGGTGTTATTCTCAAATTGGAGTATTGAATATTACAAGGCTATGGACTAAGAATCTTACTAATAATAAATGTAAAAATGCAACCTCAAACACCGTCTTGTATATACTCGTATAAAATATTAACGCTCAGCATGTTGTACACTTAAACCATGCTCCTCTATGTATGAAGGTTCTGGCCAGGATTTCAAGAGATCCCAGCGCTTCTCCATCTACCACATGGTTATGAAAGCCAGTAGAGGTCAAGTACACGATAGTTCAGTACTCGAGTCAACAAGCTGGCCACTGCAAGCACTCCTATAGTTCATCTTTTGCAAAGGGTGCCTTTGGACTCGAAAACCTTTAACATTCAACCTTCGAGTGTGGTTGTGAAGAAAAGGATAGAGTCGATAAATAATCGGAATCGAATCTGATGTTTCGGAAGATTTGAAAGATATTGATAAAGTTCAGAAAAATTGAAATTTATCAGGTCGATATGTTTTAATGAGATCATTGAGCTCGTATTTGTTTTTAAAACATATTTAGCATCACTTTAGTTACTTTATTGATTTGGAAGGAGTGAGTTAGTTTGTTTGCTGGTTTGGTTTTTCGTTTGTCTTATATAAAAAAATAAAATCATATATAACTACTCATTTTCAAATTGTTTACTTTAAACTCTATAAATGCATTTCATTTTAAAGAACCATCAGTAAAGATCATACCATCAAACTAATAATTGATTATAAATATTATAGACGTTAATAACGAACTTAAGTGAAGATTAATAAGGTAAGCGAGCGAGAACGTAATGAGAACGAGAACGAGAACGTAACGTAATAGATCTAACCGTCTCTGCTGATAAGAGGCGGTGCAAAAGAGCCTCACGAGAACAGTAGTTACCGATGTGGAATCAATCAAGCAAGATATTCTCCCATGGAAAACCTCTTCCAGGGATTCTAGATCTGAAGAAGTAATCCTGACAAGATTAAGAATTGGACATGCAGCCTTCACCCATGGATACCTAATGAGTGGCCTGGATCCACCACTTTGTGAAACATGTAACAAAGCTCTGACACTGAAACAGATTGAAACAAAATCCCGCTATGACTGAAGCAGTTGCATATGATGAAGAAAAAATTCAAAATATAATTAAATTCATAAAACCTATAGAAATTGTTTATTTAATTAAATTATTGTATTCATACCTGTAAAAGTTTCACAGTGATTGTAAAAGTTGTAAACAATTATTATTGTAACACGTTGAAAATAATCATATTCATAATCCTAAAAATTAAGCCTTCGTTGTATATAATTCATGTTTTAATTATTAATTAAGCCGCTAATGACCCGCTTGGGTAGTTGCGGATTATTATGAATAACAATACTAATATATAAATAACAATTCGGTATTATTACGTGAGGGTATTAAATAAAATAAAACAATGATTTTTTTGTTAAAGAAGTGGACCTTGAAATCAATATGGATGAAACGATACAGATAGCAGTAGATGTAATGATTTCGAAATTACAATATATTTATAAGGATTCTAGAACTGGCCAAGTCCAGAGTAACGGATGAGATTCCTCAGTATTTGGTGGAGTTGTCATCAAAAGTCGATTTTTAGGCCATTTCCAATTTTTTTTCTCGGTATATAGCAGGAATCCATAGAAGTAGATTCAAGTTCTAAAATAAATTGAAATCTAAATTTTGATTTTTTGGTGCTTAAGCTTTTTTTTTAAAAAAAAAAAGAAACGACGTCGATATGATTTATTATTAAACTCGTTACTCTTGAAAAATTAGTAATGACTCACTAAATAGAAAAATATAGTGAAAGACGGGAAACGCTTTTTGTTTTTATTTTTGTCCTGAAATTACTAAGTTCATTCCAACTGTCCAAAAACATGAAAGAAAGAACATTAAACAATTATACTTCCTCGTTTTAAAAGGATGAGGAACGTAGACGCTTACATTAAGAGAAGATCGACTCTTTAAGTTTTTCGACAATAAAGTAACGAATCTTAAAAATGTAATCAGCGTTGAACCATTGGATAAACGTTCGAGATTAAGACTGAAATCTAAGATTAAATATAAAGAAATGAGGAATGTTTTTGGTCTGGTCTTATAGATTTGTTGTGGAATGCGTTATTGGAATATACAGTGCTGCTTTCGGCATCACTATACCTAATCATTATTATGAATATTTGAAAACTTCTAATTTCCCTAAATTAGTTCTAATCTTGTGTATTCTAATAAAATGGTTTTCTGATATTGGGAAAGATTTCGATCATCACGGCGAAGAATCGGATTCCTTTAGTATTCGGATAGAGGCCCGTGATATCGGCTAGGCTTAAAGCTCCACTTTACTGTATCGTGTGGTTAGCCGGTTTGATCGTCGCCCATATATGAATGTGATTCGTGAAAAGATTGACATGAATATTGTAATATTTGCTTCCCATCTGAGCTCTTTGTGAGGTTAGGAAGAGGTAACATCAAAGAATGAAGTGCACCCTGAATTATTAAGTTATTACCCCTGTAACGGAAAAGCCTGGCATGAGAAAAAAAAAACAAACTTGCAAACGCTTGTAAAACAAGCGATTGCGAAACTTTGAGTGGATTTCTTAGGAAATACTCTGATTTCGTATTCTACTTCCCCCCCCCCCCCCCCCTTTTTTTTTTTAAATTCATTCACTATAATTTTATAAATGTTTCTAAAGCAAATAAAATAATTATTCTTTTTTTTTTTTATGTCTTAAATGAAAACTAAAAGAATACCTGAAAATAGAAATAAACCAATAAAAATTAAAATAATAAATGATTAAGGAAAATTGAAAGGCAAATATAGGATAATAGGTTCAAAGCTCAAATAAGTTTGTATCTTGACTCATAATAATTGGTAAAAATTATAATTAATGAAACTAAAAATCATACATCGTCATTTGTATTTCGCCTAGGCTTGATTTTGTCAATTTATGGTCCATTTATTTTTCTGTCAATATCATTATGTAATATGCTTTTTCCATCGATCGGTCTCTCTCTTCCTTGGTTTTAACATTGTCAAGTCGGGTATATTGATCCAGTAATTTAGCAACTCAACTCAGTTGAGCAGCAACTCTCAATTTTTTGTGATTTTTCCTTCTACTAGAATTTTATTGTAAAACTCACAATGGTAGAGAAATACAAGTTTAGGTAATGTATATAATGCATATTGTGTATATATATATATGTACATGTTTTTGAAGATCTGAGTGAATTATGTTTATGGATGCAATAATTGATGATTTTAGAACAATTGTACTGAAGATGAGAAACTTTTTCCCTAAGCCATAAACCTAAATAAAATAAAGTGGATATTATAGCAGATATAATTTCCCTTTATTTAATAAAATATTTTTTTTTTGAAATATAGTAAACTCGAGTAACTTTTAATCAATCGGCATTTCAAATTAGAACTTTTTAAGCGGGCTCATGGCTACGGCCTTTTGGTACAGATAAACTAGAATCAGTCTTGATTGACTTAAAGTCGCCTTATTTTTGCGGTATCTTTACTATGTTGAAATTGGTCGACAGTTTATACAGATTTATATTAAATGTTTATATGCCACCGTTTTGCAATTATTTAATTATCTTAGACTTATTAAACATTTTATTGTATTTTTTTTTTTTTTTTTTTTTTTTTTTTTTTTTTTTTTTTTTTTTCCGGCTTAAGACTTCCATTGAAGTCCTATACTGCCCGCAGTATTATCATGTGAGTTTATGGAGGGTAATGTAGTTGGTTTTTAGAATTCTATACCACTTTCTTCTATGAACCGACATAAAGATTGTATCATGTTCCCATCCAGATTTGCAACTTTTTGGAGAAATGTGTTGTGGTTTTGTATATCAGGGTATTTTATCCGATAACTGTGGTATTTGCTGCATTTAACGATAACATGTATTGGATCTTCGATGGTGTTACATTTGGAGCATTTTTCATTCTTATTAACTTTAATTAGTGTTAGTCCGCGATTTGTTCGGCCATGGTTGATTCTTAGTCTAGTCAACAATGATATTTCTTTTCTGTTCAGCATAGTGCTGATATGGGAGAACCATGGTCGAAGATTGACATTAGGCTGAATAATATAATGATCCTTGCCTTTCGATCTTGATTCCCAGGTATATCTTTCTTGCCATTCGATAATATGTTGTTTTTTAACCCACCGGACTAGTTCAGGTAGAGGTAGCTTAGCGTTTTTTGCACTTTCTGTTCCCTGCTTTGCCAGCTTGTCAGCCCGTTCATTCCCATAGAGACCAACATGCCCTGGTACCCATTGGACCTTGAATCTGTTATTTGTTGTGCAATGGACCTCCTGTATTATGTTATTGATTAAATATGATGGGGTTTGTTGTCTGTGGATGTTTTGGAGAGAGTTACATACGGATGCAGAATCTGTTAAAATGACTACTTTTGAATTTTTGTACAGTCTATTGGCTAATTTAAAAGCCTCGGTGACAGCGTATAGTTCAGCACTATAAATACTAAATTTTGTCGGGAGATTCATAGATATTTCTTGTTTAGATTGGGCATCGTATATCCCTACTGCAACCTTGTTTTTATCTTTAGACGCGTCAGTATATATTTTATGATGATGTTTGAACTTTTCTGACAAAATTTCTATGGTTTTCTGTCTTAGAACTGTTGCTGGGTAGTGTGGTTTGGGCAAGTCTGTTTGATGTAGTTTGGAATTGGTTTTAATAACGATTTGTGACTTCGGGATGGGGGTGCATAGGTCGAGTGGTCCGGCAGAGGTAGCAAGTGAGTTAAATGAGTGTCTCATTTGTTGAACTATAATTCCTGCTTTTGGGATGTATAGGGTTCCCTTCCGGATAGATTCATATAGAGGATGGGTACTGTTAGAGGCTACTTTTAGAAGAAATTTTTTTGTTATCCACTCCCTTCTCAAATATTGTATTTTTTTTCGCTTTCCAATGTTATCAAATAATACCATTCTAGACATTCTATATCAAAAAAAAAAAAATTCTATTTTTTTTTTTGTTAATTAATTCTGAAATAGTGTTCCTGTTACAATAAGATATTGTTGTGTGTTCTGCTGTAGTTCTATAAAGAATTGGTGGTGTAATTTCAAGTTTATATAAATTAATGTAAAATACGATATACTCCCTATAATTTGGACTAAAAAGTCATTATAATGTTCTAAAACTTATTTTCAAATTGGTCCTATCGCATTAATTCGTTGTCAACCTCTATAAATCTTGCATGGCTTACAAAATTGGTTTTGTCTAATCTAAAATACCGATTGGCCGAACTTTTAAAGAACTCGCAAAAAATATCTACAAGCCAGACTACTGCAATAATGTTATCATTTTTGAAATTCAATGTCTCCATATTCACTTGTTTTGATAATGCTGAAAAGAAATATTGATTTAATTGAATAATCACAATTTATGAAATTTAAGACGATATACAGTATTTTATTCTAGTCATTCTTCGAAAACAGGAAGATTTTCTAATAATTTTCTTTTTTTCTTTTTAATATTGTTTTATTTCTTTTAATAATATAATGTTCTTATTTTTAAAAAATATTGATTTTAATTGTATCTCAGATACTGTAAAATATCTCATCGTAATTGTTTCTAAAACGGAGTATAAATCAAAATATTCCAATTTTCAAAAGTGAGGGTGTGAGGGAATGAGTATAATAGGGTGGGGGAGTGAGGATGAGGGAATATTAAAAAGAAATAATAACAATAACATAAAAAAATATAGTTTTCTTGACATCTCTTTAGTTTCAATAATTTTTGCTTAAATTATTACATTATTATTATATTATTTCAAAGCGTAAAGGATAAATTATTTTTTGTCTATTAATAAAACAACTGAATTAATAAAAAGTGACGAAGTGAGATGTGAGGAAGAGAGATTTTTATGCTTATTCATTGTTTGCTGGTTAGGACTTAATTTTAGAGCCTCCTTATTTACACCGCACCAAATCCTATAAAATCCGAAGAACTATAATAGAATATTTAACTTACTTTCTCTATTCTATGAACAGGTGAGCGAGTATGGATCACCAAACACAAACCACATTTTTTTAACTTTACATCTCACAGTCACAGCATGTTAATGGAGGTTCCTCTCAACATCGGTTACAAAAATTGTTTTGGAGGGATCTGGAAAGGCTTGTCGACTGTTGTCAGCTGAAGAAAGCTTGAGTTTCCTTGGAGCCCATTTTTGAAAAAAATGAGGGAGTGTGATACATGGCGAAAGTACAAGACATTACTAAGTTTCAACGTAATCATTCTATGACAAATTCGTTTATCTTTTCTGAATATATTGACTTTGTTTACACACCTAATTTTGATAGCGATAGGTTAGGTAGTCAATGTAGCCAATGCAGAAAATTCAAGATATAGGACTTGTGAGGGAGTGATGATTTTAATTTGTAAACGGTGTTTACATATGAAAAATTATTATTAACATGAAAGTTCATCCCTGCTTTATCAAAATCAATGAAAAAATATCTGCCAGATGCATCAATAAAGTCCGAATTCTTCATGGGATTGTAATTTATTTTAAATTTAATATTAATTTATTTTCGAAGAACGACACATATACGGTATACATTTAATAGAGGCGCTTGTTATGGCCATGAAATGTTATGGGGCTTAATAAACAACATATCCCTAAAAGGTTAATTAGGGCTGAACTAGCGTGTTTAAACGCCCGAGGGGTAGACCGAGACGTAGGCGAGAGGATTCGCTAATTATTATTATTATAATTATTATATTATTATTCAAAACTATGATTATTCGCAACTGTAGCAAAGCGATCTAATCATTAACATATTAATTAATGACTACATTTTTTTCTTTTTTAGAGGACTCGATCTTCACTGTTTCACTCTTCTATGTAATAGTTCAAAATTTAAATGTTTGTACTTAGTTGGAATTTCATGCCAGTTGGAATACATGTTTGTATGATGCTCAGCCGTGTATAATTAAAAAAAAAAATTGTATTATGCTATCTAGTCATCGCTACTGGACTGGTAAAACAATATTCCATAATTCCATTATGATTTTCAAATGCAGTCAGACCCGGTAAGGGAGAGGGATTGGAGATAAAATGAAACCACTCGAGAGACCTCCATGTTATATCTTCGGGTAGGATAGTGCTGTAAACACTAAAAATAAATTGGTATATGTAGCATATATATTTTTCTTTGGATGTAACCATTACTCCGCCCCCTTATACATACCCTCGGATATTGTAGCTCCTCAATTTAGCGGATACGTTTTAGGAGGGAGCGGAGAAGGGATGGCGTGGCAGAGAAATTCTCTCGTTTGTCCCTCCAAGGCTTGAAATGTTTGCTGGCTCCCTGTTATGGGTCTTTCACTAAATCAGGTCCCTCGTGGTTTTTGTCCTCAGTCTCAGCACCGGCTCCATATGGGATTTTTTCAAGAGTAGCTGCGTAGGGAATACAAAACCTAGCCATTTTCCTCGACAATGGTGTACGAGTTTTCTCTTTAAAACGGTTTTCTCTCAAGAAAGAATTTTTTTTTTAGAATCATAATTCATCACTGTTTTCATCTTTTTTTATTTTCATCCCTATTTTTCCGAGGCAAACAATTATTGTCCCCAAACATCGCCTTAAACGCTAGGGGTTTCAGGACACTCTGGGGAAATTCACGATCCCCACGAAGACCCTGGAACCAGGAGGGGAGGGGGATTTCATTGTTAAGAGAAAACTCAATTTATAACAGACGCTGTTGTTGTGAAACCATTTGCCTTGTTCATTTGGAGCTGTGGATGAGGTAGCCTTAGAGCCTAATTAAATCATCTTAAGGAGATATTACTCCCTCCAGAGTCCCTCCGAGAGCCCTCCAACAACTTGCTAACTGAACTCCAGCTAGCTCGCTTTTCGACTAATGAACACTTGTACCATTCATCTTTACCTCCTGAAAGGAGCGGTTGTGCTAAGGAGTCGGCACGGAAATTATTTTGAGCCTAAACGCCATTTATGCTCTGCATTTACGCCTAGCCAATGGGCTTCTGAAGGCTTTGATATTAGAACCGTAAGAACTCCTTTAGAAAAAATAATTTAGAATTTCTTACCGTTAAATTATTAGTTGCTTAATGGGTTTTCAATAAAATAATTCTTCATCATCTTCGTCTATAAATAACATGCTTAAAGATATTCTTTTTCTAAATATGTTTTAATTTAACTTGTTTTTTTTTTTTTTTTACTTCCTTATACGAAGTAGAGGAAGTATTGTAATCGCGAAAATTTTCGGTTTTCAGATTTCAACGGAAATATCCATTTTGACCATCCCTGAATCCATTTTGACTAGTTTCGTCGTGGCGTCTGTACGTACGTTCGTACGTTCGTATTTCGCATAACTCAAAAACAGTTTGCCGTAGAAAGTTGAAATGTTGTATTTAGGATTGTTGTAAAATCTAGTTGTGAACCTCCCTTTTTGGTCACTGCTTGATCACCGGAAGTGGTACTTTACTTGAAGGTCATAATTGATTTCCATCAAAAATTATATTAAAATACTATGCGAAACTTCTCAAATTTGGTATTTATAACTTATATATTGATTTAAATAACATACTAGATTTTGGTCTGAATTGGAAAACCGGAAGTGGTACTTTACTTGAAGGTCATATTAGACTTTCAATAGAAAATTTTTGTAACCCCCCTCTCAAAATTTGAGGATGTTTTACGTTTCAAGATACGTAGAATCCAAATATCGAATAAAAAAAAATCCGTCCGAAAAACCGTTGTCCGGTGCTTTGTATTTAAACGAAAGCTAATGAAATTCCCTACAAAACGAAATAAAAATCATTTAAATCGGACCATTATTAGCTGAGATATTGCGTAAGAAACTTCTGAGACTGATTCTTCTGGCGGCTAGTCATCCTGCTTCCTGACTTATTTATTGGGCTTCTGACTTCCTCGTATCTCTCTGTTTTATTCTTTCTTGGATTATTTCTTTACATCCTTTAGCTTCCTTAGTCGGAAACTAGTAACCAAATTCAGTATCACTTTTTGTGCCACGGCTTTATAATTTAATAGGCGTACAAGGAAGTCATGTGTTGCCCACATCAGATATTTTTAATTTCAAGAACGACTAAATTTCCTCTTAAATTTACTCTTTAGGGCCCTAGGCCTGAGGCCAGTAATCATGCCTGCAGCATAACCACTCACCAGCATTCATAGCTTTAAATAATATATATTAGTTTTTTAAATTATGGTATCCAGGCATTTTACAACAAGCCTGGTCCATTCAAATTATATTGCACATTGCATGCTTCCAGACATTGTAATACATATAATACAATATTGAGTAATATTTTTCTAACAATTTAAGAGAAAAGAAAACCGGCACAGAAATAAAATAAATTTATCACAATGTGCAATAATAAATAATTAATATATTTTTAGATAATATATCAGAAAAAAAATTATACTAACAGAATATTCTTAAATGAAATTTTCCTTAGGGTTAAGACAACATCGAACACATTCTGGTATTGCCTATGATATTTATGTAAAAGTTTTAAAAGATTATTTCTGTTGATACCAGTTGACGGGTAGTCTTCACGTAGGTGGCGTCTGTCCAGTTTGATGATGGACTGTTTTTTATTTTGAATCTCAAAAAATAATTTCTTCGTCTTGCAGAAATCTGAGAGAAAGCAGGTAGAGGGGAAAAGTGTCATGTCACGAATTGTCTTTTGTAAAAGTCGGGCTTAATGTTTTGTTTTTTATCCTAAATGGACTGTAAATAATTTTAAGTGCTGTATTTTATTGCTTTGATCCCATCTTTATTGACATTGTTGGATGTCTTTATGTAGTAATAGCCTTTGGTAAATTTTAGAAAAGGTTTTGTTTGAACTTGGTATCTATACATGACAGTATTGCCAATTTGTTCCCAAATATTCCTGTATATCCTTAATCCATTGGAAAATTACAAAGTTAATCTTGTTTTGAATTTTCATATTTTTGACATGAATTAAATGTGCAACATTTTTCTAGCTTTTGACGATAAGATTTTGTCTGGTAAGTTTTCGTAATGATGTTTGACTACCAGTATAAATACCGATCTCATGCATTATAAATTTTAAAGTACTTCTACATTGGTTCCGCCTATTTTTTAATTTTTATTTTTTAATGTAGTTCTAGATCCATTTATAGTATTCGTAATCTGTTTAATTTTTCTAAAAGCGCTTTCTCCCGTTTATATCAATTACATAATGCTTAAGAGAGAATTGATGATACTGATAAGCCCAACTTAAGGGTAAACACAAGTGGAATGAATGGATTCCTAAATCCTCCAAAAGCTGCTCACGTCTGGATAAAATAACAAATGAACGATCCTGACGTTGCTGATCGGTACCGGACTTAAGCCGGATAGAAGAGGAAAGAGAAGATGAATCAAGCTACTCCACCGATGCTGAGCACGATGGAGAGGGTCTTGGCCTTCGTAGTACTTTAGTAATATTTCAAATTATACTAAATATTTCTTCATACTAATTAATTTTCTTCGGTAATTTAAATAACAAAGTTATTGGTATGGTTTGCTTTGAGGCGAAGATAATTATTGAATAATGGAGGCGCTGAAAATCTGTTCTTCCTTAAAGTTTATCCAATGAGAAAATTTCCACTTGGCTTGAAATTGGAATAATGTAAACTAATAATTGAAATTTTGCTGGAGCCAGTTTGAAAATTGAAAATTCTACTCATTGAAATAATTTAGTAATACTAAATATCAGCCCGAGATAACACTTTTTTATTTATTTATTTGAGCAGTTAAGGTTTTAGAGTCCTTTAGGACCAAGGACCAAAATAAAAGTAATTTTTAAAATAAAAACTAATTCGGTCGTCGTTATTGCCCTCTGTTTAGAAACATCCTCTACTGTACAATGTTCAATAGAACTTAGGTAAAATATATTTTCGGACTATTTCCAAAATATATTCGGACTCCCGCAAGAACTGTGGAACTGTACCACCCCAATTTTCACTAAATATTATCAATAACATTTAATATAATGACTCCTTTTTTATTAAAGTCTTTATAATTGTACAATATATAATCCTTAAGCTTAACATCAGTAGTATCGCTATAGTTTATGAAAAAGATACAAAAATCTTTGTATGTAACTGTGCGCTTCTCAGTTTCCATCGGCGTGGAGTTAGGCTGTTATGCGCATACGCACACAGGAAACTATACGCGAGACTACCGGGAGAAAAAGCACTGTCGATCTCATAGTGAACTTATCCTTGCATGTTGGTAAAAGGTAATTTTTCTTTTTTTACTCCGCATGTGCTGTGGTTAAACACCGTTTACCAAATTCTTGTTTGTGATAAAGTGTAGAATTAGATGTTATTCTATTCGATCAATTTTTTTCGGTTTTTATTGAACAGAAAATGCACTCCTATCTTTTTGAGCAAATCATAACAAGAAAAATGGATTTAATTTTTAAATATATTGATCAAGCTTGAACTGTAACAATTTATGTAAATAATAAGTAAAAAATGTTTGATTTTGTTCTTTTTGGATTTTAACAAGTTTCTGGTTAATTTTTTTTTTTTTATACACGTTTGTTTCCTTTTACACAATTTTAAATCAAAGGCTAAGACATTTTTGAAGCAGCAGTAATTTTATCTGCGAGCCGCCACTGCTATGCTCAATAAGTGTGGTACATAACGTGATAAATATAAAAAAAAAATTGTTAAATAAATATGTTTGAAATTCGCTCTTGGTTGCATCTAATGTCGATCTGGGGAAGAAGCCTATGAAGATTATCTAAATATATAGGTATAAACAAAATTTTAATAAAATGAAAGTGTAAACAAGGAAACCTCACATTGGGCTTACTGGTCAAAAATTCAATAGTAACTCTCAAATTACAATAGAAAACACCCTTGTCATATCAAACTATACTTCCAATTCATAATTCTTAGATTTATTTATTCTAAACGCTCCACATTATACTATTAACAAGAGGCTACACAATGGAGCCTCAATCACATTTATTTGATGCATGGCAATAATATATACATATATTTCATTAATTGTTAGTTGCAGTATTTTTTTTTTTATAATCCCAATAATATTATTCTTTGTTCTGCCAGCTACGAATTCTGTTTCCTAATCGGGAAAAACAACTGTATCCAAGGCCGTTAAGCGACTTTTCATATATGGGATGGGGTAGGGACGATTATCTCTGAAAACGATGGCTTGGGAGAGGAACATGCTTCTGACATGAAAGCAAATACTAACCGGGTAGAGGAATCCCATTTACTGCTAAAGGCTACTGAAGCCTTTTCAGCTAATAAGGCTCTGTGAGTGTTTGTGATTAGTCGCTCTTATATTGTTATTTCAAGGTGCTAAGAATTCTTAGGATCCAATAGTATTGTTAAATTATATTGACTGAACACTCGATTCTGTTTACATACATTAATATATATATATATATATATATATATATATATATATATATATATATATATATATATATATATATATATATATATAAATATAAATACTTATGCAAATGTTCTTTTAGGAGTCAATATTGTTTAATATTGTTAAACAATATTGATTGAACGCTCGATTCTACTCCTAAAAAAACATTTGCATAAGTATTTATATTTATATATAAATTCAATCAATATTGTTTAACAATATTATTGGATACGAAAAATTCGTAGCATCTTGAAATAACAATAAAAGAGCCTTAAACGTATCAGATTAAAGATTTAAAATTCCATTAAATCAAGAGTGTGATAGTCAGGGATCGTTCTTGTTGAATAAAACATGCACTGTATTGTATTATGTTTTTATTATTTCCCACAGACATTTCGACCTAGCATTGAATTTCTGCTTCAGGGCTAAAATGCAATGAGAAAAGAGGAAGTACTCAAAACCATTGTTCTATACTATCTCATGGCCTATCTGATAACCGGCAATAAGCCGAAAATAAAACAACGTAAAGAAATTCATGTTGTATTCAACATGACCGAACTTCAATAACCATAACGTTGATTCGTAATACGCTCCCAACTGTTAATCACAGACCACACCGCAACACATATAATCTTTTTTTTTTTTTTAAATTATCGGTTTCAATCTATTTTTAATTTTAATCGTCATTTTATGTTTTCATAATCGTGGGGGCGCTCCGAAAATATAGCAGTATTCTGGCTTGAACTACTATTCTAACATAGATAGTAAAAAAAATATTTTTTTTTTTAGAAATTAAAGTAATTACCTTTTTATTAATTATTTCTCATTTTCAAATCTACAGGAAAATTTGAATAACATCCTTAATTTTAAGAGACAAAGCCTTATCAATATAAGGGGAATAAAAGTTCGTTTTAAACATGTACAAAATAAGTTGGTATTTAACTTATTAATAACAAAAATTGACTTCCAGGCCAGAATTTGTAGTTTTGGTGTGATTATAGTTTGCTAATGATGGGTCATTTGTAAGGATTTTGTTGTATAAAAACTACATTATTCTTAAAGGCTTTCGAGATAATGGCGTTTTATCATTTATCAATGCATAAATTTAAAATTTATTTATTAACTGTTGGCAGATGCGAATTCATAATTGAAAACAAATAAAATAATTATCCTGTGCTTAAAGGAATACGTTGTTGATGTGATTTTATACACGAAAATTTGTTATAATTAAAGTTAAAGCATATTGAATTATTTTGCTTGTTAAGTTGAAGCCTACTTTTTAAGTTTTCTGAGGGCTTAAAGAATAATCAATAGTTTATCCCTTATTGATTTTTGTCAATTATTTTGATATCTAATAATAAAATTGTCCTTGAAATACGAGTACACTATTGCTGTAGTCATAAAATACAAATTATATTATTTAAAACTATCCATTATAAGTGTGTTTTTGTTTTTTTCATGAAGCTTGTATTAACCTAACTACTTACTAACATATGTTTCAATTGCTCCTAGTTTCGCAAAGGAAGTTTTTTTCATCAAGTTAAGTGTTGACAACAATGTGAGGGTACTCTTTGCAGAAACCGCTGAACTTCATAAAACAACATTTATTCCTCAAAACCATTTGATTTCGGTAATTGATATTCACTTTGTATGTCTAATAAAAATAGTTAATTTACTAATTTTTATTACACTATATAGGCATCAATTCGCTGGATTCAAACAAGAACCCGATTCGGACTACTTAGCGAAAGAAATGCTTAAGATGGCTGAATACGAAGCAGTCATGAACACAACATTCTTTTCTCTTTCCCTTTCTCCCCATTACTTGTGTCCTAGGTTAAAAACTGTTTTAATTTAGACAACATTCGGACCCTACTACTATCGCTATTTTCCGTCCCCTACCTAATGAAATATTCATACAATGATTGAGTCAGTCGTTTATGTGACCATCAGTTAGAGGGCTTAATTAAGCAGGGTTTAAGTCCCCGGTCCGCTAATGGAAGCTAAGTAATATTTCCTCCAGTTGCAAGTCTAATCACGGCCAGTTCAAATCTTAAGCCCTTTCTATTTATTGTTAAAAGTACTATTTTGTACATACAGAGAGAAGGAAGAAAATCTTTCATTTTTACATTCTTTGACTTTTCAAACCTCTTATTTAAAAGACATATTTTCAAAGGACCTAGTAGTAGATAAGATTTTTTTTTTAATTGTATACAATTATATCTTAAATATATATTCAAAAAAATAAAATAAACATTAATTTCAAATTCATTTAACTATTTTTTATTTTCACTTACCTAGATATGAAATAAATTATTGCGATCGTGAAATAATTCGAATTCGAGTTTTCAACGGAAATATACATTTTAAAGTCCACTGAGTCCAAATAACGAAGTCTCGCAAAAAGGTGTTTGTATGTAGTAGGTCTAGCTCCAAAACGAAAATGAAGCTTCATATTTAAGGAAGGTCATATGCCTGGGATGTTGCAGCAACTTTTTCGTCAAAATTGATCAACGGAAAGCTCTAGTTTATATCATAGGTTTTACACATTTTTACTATTTTCTCGAAAAAGGCTCTAACGATTTTGATCAAACCCATTATAACAATCGGGCTAAAAACAAATTTTAGGAAATAAAGAGTCGTAATATAGATGTATAATATACCGTTGGAAAACTGAAGATTTTAGAAACATTTATATTTAACATGTAAAGCCGTAGAAGCCAATGAAGAGGGATGAGTGCCAAATTTATTTACTTTATATATTTGGATAAATTTCAATATTTATAGACGGGGATGGATGGCGTTATTATTATACAAACTAAATAGTTATTATATTAATAATGAAACACAATTAAAAATGGAAATAATATAAACTAAACAATATTTCTAAATTTTCTTATATAATCTAAACTCTTATATAATAAATCGTAATAAAGGAAGTAACAAAGGTAAAAACTATTGTTAAAGAAGTTTACAAATTTTTAAAATATCTTTCAATATTTTCAAAGATAAAACACCCTGTAATATGTAGCCCTCTCTCCTTTCCTCTCGTATACTGATTGTACGAGATTTGTTCCATAAAATCACGAAGATCTCAATTATTTGTGTGTTTTAGTAGATCAGCCAGTTAGTAATCATCTAAACAATAATAATAATATTATGACATGAGGGATCAAAGCGTAGCGTCATGTGTTGGATAATAACATTAACATTATCTATTTCAGTGGGTTGATATATTTCTGTTATTTTTTCGGTATTTTTTGTTCAATGCTGAAATTACAAAATTTATGTGGATCTTCTCTTTTATTTTTTATATTTTTCTTGACTTTTTTTTTTGTCCCCGCTGTGACACAGGGTCTGATTCGGTTGAATAGCGGGGTTGTAGAGGTCTGAGACTAGTCCCTTGGGGTCTCCTGCACGGATTATTCTTCGTGAGTAGAATTTGTAATTTTTCTGGAGTTGAGGAAATCCGTACGATTTTTCATCTAGAAAGGATGGGCTCAGAACATGTAAGTACATAACGTGATGATTTAACATTTTTTTCTCTTGAATATGTTGGTTAGGCAACGGCTTTAACAAAAAACATAATTGGTGAAATGGAATTAAATGTTCTGATTTCCGATCTCTCATACATAAAGTCTCTCGCCTGTCTAGAATTGATCACCGTAAAATAATTTTTATTTATAATATTTGTGTATACAATGTTTTTTAGATATGCATTGATCCTTTGACGCTTACGCTGTAATCGATGATGTTCATGAAAACAGATAGTTTTTTAATACCTAATTTAATAAATCTTTAGGAGTTCAATAAAGATTTCATACTTAAGGAATGAAATTATGTTGTATTTTGACACATTTATATCAAAAATATTGGATACCTATAGCTGCTATTTATACTTCGATTTTTCTGACAGGCAAAGAACAGCTATAGATGTCGACTATTTTTTTTATAGAAATATGAAGAAAGTTTTAAGAATTATTTATTTAAAATAAAAATAAATATAAAATGTGTATAAATATTTGTATTTATATTTATCGTTATAAATATGTTGGATATTTGGACTCTGTCGCTCTACTGCTCCACAACCCTTAACTCATTTTAATTTTAGTAGAAAAATATGTATATTTATGTAATATGTTCTTACATGATTAGTAGTATCATTATTAACTGCTTACATTTCAGCCTCATTGCCTCACTTTTATCGACTTCTTAATTTGCACTTTCGATTGGCACTATAGACCATGGAGATCTTGGCCGCGCGATGTACAGACTTGTATTGCTTGCAGGTGAACAGACAGCCTGGAGGAGGTCACCCAAACTCACGTTGCTACGAACCATGGTTTCCATGGTGCAGCGGCAGGCTATCCATAGCTCCATAACCGGTCCCTTTGGGGCCAATACGGCAGTGTCCTTCCCACCGACTCACTCTGATTCAAGGACAGTGACAAACCGGTCCAGATCCACGGATTATGGTTGCTCGGAATCAGCAGGCGCACGAGGACCTATATTTCTTTCCCCGAAGCAGACCGTTCATGGACCAAACCTCCGGACAGCTATATTATGTCCTGGAAAACCACTACGCGATTCGCAATTTAGGTACACGGGGTAGGGTCATCACTCCTACGCCCGGCTCTGAGTTGCCTCCAATAGGCTGACGGGCCTCACATACTCTGGGAGAGGGGTGATAAATTGCTTGAATTATTAATTAAATTAAAGTAATACCGGTACCGGCATTCGAACTCATAATCTTTGGGTTTGTGTGAGTAGATGCACTTTTTCAAGCGCGTTAACCCGCTCGGCCACCCCGACTCCATTTATATATATATATATATATATATATATAATATTTGAAATTAGTAGTAACCTGACTGAACCTGAACTCGATAATTACGCAGTGGTAGTGGGTATATGTATTGCGTATGGGTATAGCGTATATCCTCCCTGACGGTAGATATAATTCATACTTGAGGGTAATTCATACCATATTCCCTCTTGGCCTCCTCCCATCTGGAAAGCGGCCTTCATAGCCTTCATGATATTGCTGTTTATTTTTTTTTAAAGCTCCTTTTAAATTATGCGGATCAATGCTTTTTTATTTTATTTTCCTTAATTTTCCTTTTTCTAGAATATATTCTTCTCGGCCGTTTTTCTTATACAGCCTTAGCCAAAACAGACGGGCGAATTTAATTTTAAATAACGAATAGTTAATGACGCATAATTTTACTTTATTCGTTGTTCGTAAATGAAAAATAATAAATTTATTCGTTATAACTTATTTTGGATCGTATATATAAGGTTTCATTTTGTCGAAAAAACAATTTATTCCTATATTACAATTCATAAATACTTTTTTTATTCACGAATCATTATTTTTTATTGAAAATAATTATTTTTACGTATATATTTTTATTTTAGAAGTATGTTCATTACTTACATCAATATGACTCGAGAATATATAATCTACATATGCAAGTAATGAATAGTTTAATATATCATATTTGTTTTAAATATTTATGTATTCATTTAAAAATAATTTTTTAAAATAATTAATTGTTGTGCTGAATATTAAATTAATTATATTTACATTCTTCATGGGAAACTAAGAAACTACAGGTATAGTGGACAGAATAATTCGAAATTGTCGTACTGCAAATTTTAAAATACTTCTGTGAGAGAAGAAGTGCATGCTGCTGAGAATATTTCAGGTGGTGTTTATGTGAACTCTTTAAAATTATTTTTAAAAAAATTATAATTATTAGAGGATGTTAAAAGAAATTTTTCTGAATTATGTTCCGCATGTCCGCATCTCATGTTTTTTTCTATTCTGATGATGCCTGAAACAGCGAAATGTTTGCTGATTAGTTGTTTACTGGTATTTGATCACTCATTCACATTTAGGCATTGCTTTGGAATCATCCAAATTAGTATATTGTCGCCACCACGTTAAAGTAGCGAACCAAAAAAGAACTTTAAATAATAGTAAGAAATTAAAAAAATTTAATTTTTCTCATGCGTTACTTAAAGATATGTTAAATTTGTTTTTAAAAATAACGTACGATTAATAACATTGTAAGGATTTCCTTATTAGATGTAAATTGACTTTTGCTAAAGATGTAAATATTTTTATCATTAAAATGATCTTACCTTCATACCCTATGCTTGAAAGTAACTTTTGATTCTTTCCCCAACAGGAAATTTTGAATGGTGGCGAAGGTATGCTCTTAATATTCATAATAATAATTTCACTTTAAATAATTATTTATAACATTGCTATTATAAAGTTATTATCTTTGAAGTACCTACCACAACTCAGAAACGTAAGTCGGTAATTGCTCTTTTCAATTAATTAATTAGGACATTAAAAATTAATTAATTTAAATCTTGTAAAGGATAATAAGAGAGAAATTGATTTCCATAATCTGTTGGTTGAATGGCGTAAATCCTTGTTGCATTAAGGCAGGAAGGGTAGATTAAGTAGTGTCTCGCCGAGAGGACTAAGAAATAGGTTCGGGATCAGAACCATTACCATATAACCGCAAGGATTCCACTTCGGCAACACTTTATGACTTACTCGCGCACACTCCAGCTTAGAAGTGCTCCCTCCTTCCAGCGCGACTTCATTAACATATTCTAAGCCCTATCCAATATAACTTGCCTCAGCAACTTCTGCTAAAATATTTTCCTAGCGCTCCTTGGAGTATTAAAACAAAATAAACATTTATTTTTTTTTTTTAACGCAAACGTTGCATTTATTCCTGGATAAGAAAGTATTTTAAATTAAATTAAAATATTTTGTGAGTAGCTGACTTTATTTGAATGCTACGTTCTTTAATATTTCAAATAACTCTGTACGATACCTAAATTTATAATAAATTGTGCAATTTTATTTTCTAACCCGAAGGTAGGGAAGCTTTGTATTCATGCAGGGAATAAAACAAAGTTTTTCCTCAGTATCGAAAATTTCCACTTGCTTTTTACGTTTCAGACATCAAGGAACAAATTTGGTTTCGTCTCTGCCTTTCTGTATTCAAATGTTATTTTATTTTCCAGCCTACCCTGCCTTTAAGGCAATACAGATGTTTGTAGCAGTGCGGTGTTATGCATTCCTGCTTAACATCACACTGCTACGAATAGATCAGATAACAATTTTCTCAGAAGGTGTGCTTATAGCCTGTTTTTCGGTACTCAGTTTGACCACCATCTTCATGTTCTTCACCTCTTGGGTCTTCTGTCCGGCGGCCTCCCAGGGCTTTCCGTTCCTTCTCTCCTTCCCAAGGAAAAGTATGTTGGACCCGCTATCGTCTTCCATTACCTGAGGGAACTCGCTCTTCGTCAGAACATGAACAGAAGAGCACTGTCTTCCTCAGTAGTTTGGCCCTCAGTGCGTCATAAGCGGCGCAGGCTGCGACGATGTGTTCGGTGGTTACTGGTACACCACAATTGGTATTCCTTCTGCTAAGACCTGCACCACCTCATGAGACACCATCTTGAATAACCTGGTTACTCGAAGCAGAGCCATCTGCTGGATGGTCACCAATCTATTTTGTCTGTGCGAGAGTCTCTTTTCCAGGCAGGGGACAAGTACCTCAGGATACCCATAATCACTTCTTTATAAATGGTCATTGTTGATACGATTGAGTCCATTAAGGGCTGGGGTCACTCTACTCTGTTGTCAAATCCATGTAACGGTTACAATACCTACTAACGTTAATCCGACTTTGAAAATATTTTCAGGGATTTTGCGGGTAGGTATCTAGATGGTTTCATATCAATTAGTATTCCATTCGCTGCTTTCCCTTACGTATAGCAAAGATATTTTCCTTGTTATACCTCTATTTCGAAAAGAGCTCGTCCGATCTGGCCCAAATCTGGTGGGAAGTTGAGGATTAGTTTGAAAACGGTCAGGCATCATTTTTTTTTTTAAATTCCATTCACTACTTTTGCTTACGTATACCAAAGATATTTTCCTTGTCAGACCTATATTTCGAAAACAGATCATCCGATCTAGCTCAAATCTGGTGGAAAGTTGAGGATTAGTGTAAAAACGGTCAGACATAATTTTTTTTCGAATTCCATTCACTACTATCGCTTAAGCCGGCGCAAAAGTATTTTCCTTGACACTCCTTTATTTCAAATACTGCTTGTACGATTTGGCCCAATGTTGGAGGAAATTAACATCATTACGTACATTAAAACGTACCCTAGATAGTTTATTTTAAACTACTGTGGCGCCAAAAATCTTATTGAATTTTCTGAAACATGTAATAAACCATTGAAATGTTAAATTAATTTTCCTCCTACATTTTATTTTTGTATGTTTAATTTTACGAAATATGTCGAAATAAACAATTAAAACGGTAAATTTGGTTTCTTGCACATTTGTTTTTTTTCACACATTTGTTGTTTGCATTAGTTTTTCCTTATGTACCCAAAGAGTAAAAAGTGGCATAATCAGGCATGAGTGAGATGCCTACATCTTCCAGACTAAAATTATAAATAATGCCTTTCATTCAGGTCTTTTTCTGCCTTCGGCCAATATTGTCTGCGAAATTAGTATGTATTTGTCGTTTTTCGTAACATTGATAATAAGTCTAATTAGTATCAAATCAGTTGGTACATGTAAGATTGTATGGAAGGTGTCGTTAGATACGTAAGGTGAAGTATTACTCAGAACTCTGAGAATTTTTTTTTAAAATGTTTCTTCTGAATGACTCATTTTGGCGGGTCCAAAAATTTAGCCAGCAGAATTAAAATCAATACGGCTTTTACAAGATAATTATTGATTAAGATTCTCTAATTGAGTGGAAATTAATAATGTCTTTTCAGAATCGAGTACTATAGTACTTCTCTCCTGGTGGCCGTACGTGCTAGTGCATTTGAAATAGGTATTAGTAGTTAATCGCTTTCGAGCGTGGATGAAGAGACCACCCTCCTTGGATTAACTTGTTGTCCAGCTTTTTTTAGAGTTTTAATTCTACACTGTATAAATCATAGTTCTTGACAGATACGTCACTGCTCCTAAGTCCGAGGTTTGAAGGGTTCTAATGAATTGGGGACTGGATCACTGTTTTTGAAAAAATAAAATCTTTTGGCATCGAAAGACATGAATATGGCAAACGAAAGGGAATACGTGTGATTCTGTTTTATTTTGTGTGAGGCTGTCTTATAATTATTTTATTTATTTATTTATTATTTATCACTATCTTTATATTTATATATTTTTTCCAGTATCTGTTTTAGTCTGTGTGTGTGCGCGCTAAAAATATTTAACATTGATCGACTCATTACATTTGAAATTGTATACAGATTTTATATTAATTGCGAGATGGGTAATACTGGAAAAGAAAATTATGAGAGAAATGAGAGTACAGCAGAAAGATTAAAATAAACAAAATAAATAAAAAGAAGATATAATATAACACAGTTAATATAAATAGTCACAATGGAAATAAAATGAAAAAATATTTATATATATCATGTCTAATTATAGATAGATTAGTTCCTACGCTGTTTCATGTAGCATCCGAATATATCTGGGCAGTACTGCTGCAAAATAAAATATTTCTTTTTTCTTGTCGATCTATATTCTTTTCATCTATGTATATTTTATTATTCTACTCCATCACTAAGTATAATATTTACCCAAAATATGGAAAAAGCTATTAACTTTCTTCGAGATATATTTATCAGTTAATAATTGTCATAACTGTTCAAAACGCGTGGTTTGCTGGTTTATTATCATATGCCAAGGTAATTGGCAATTTTTTAATTAAATCTGTAACATAGCTGATACCAAGCCTGTTGCGTGAGCATTTGTTACGTAACAAGGAGGATACAAAACTTTATTTCGGATTAGTGATTTTTGGGTGCGTAGGGGGGATCAGATTAATATACTCTCTCCCTCTATTCCCCTCCCCCGAAATATTTGAAAAAATATGATTTTCATATAATTTTTGTATTTTGAGTAATCATTTTTGGTCCAATTTCCATTCTTATCCTGAAAACTTACTCCATATTTGGTGATTATAGACACTTAACGATTACTTGCCTTCTCTTTAAATCCCTCTCTCGAAAAAAAATTGCCCCATCTTAAAAAAAATTCTGCGTACGCGCCTGATACGAAAATAATCAAATCAGAATATGAAGATGTAAGATAACTTAATAATTTATAATAGGATAGAATAATAGGATCTATTAAAGTGCTGTAATCATTATTTTTACGACATTATAATTGAACATGTTTCTGTTTAATAAGAAATAAGATGCGCGAAGGAAATGTTAGCCAGCAGTTTACGGTGTCGTGACTTCTGGAGAAGCTATATTTTATGATATGTGTGTTCGCAATAGCCTGTCTCTTTGGAGTAATGGCTGGGATCTTCATGAGTTATGTGAGCCTTGGTTTGCGAATTTTTTCAGTTGCGTCTTGCGCTGAACTGGGCTCGTTACAGTATACTATTTAGCTACTAATTATACAAGCCAGTATAATCTATTAAAACTGAAATTTAAATCATTATGACGAATGATTATGTTTCTCAGACAAATATTCTATGCCATCAATTTGTCCCTTTTGGTGTGTTGGTTTATTAAGAGTACCATTATTTATGGACGGGAAATGAGTATACTACATTACTGAGGAAATGCTAATTACACCGGGGTGCATAGCAGTTGATCAACGATTGTCATCTTCATCATAATGAACATTAAAAAAAAAAAAAAATCGATCTTCAGCAGCGTCTTATTAAGAAATAAAGCCTCCTATTTCGCTTAACGGTAAGGGGGTGGAGGGAGTAATGGCGCATATTGATGGTTGGCTGACACAAGCGCTTTATTATAGATCCGAGATACTAAAAACGAAAATTACCGTACTGTCCAAATAAAATTACATTAATAATAGTTTAGTATTTCTACTGATCTTTGTGTTAGTTTAGTTTATAAAAAAATTTACGACCAAGGTTTAATGCAGAGGATTTTTATATACCTATCATAAATTCGTTTAAGGACGTATATACTTCGTTCCATTTTCATATTTATTTACGGATTTGCTGTTATTAGTTATATAAGTTATAATAAACAGATGGGCTGAAGCGATCATTCAGAATATATTATCGTGGCTTCTGGAATTTACTTATGAGATCCTATAAGTATATTCCTTATTCCTTTTCAGTCTTCCGTCTTCCTTTTTTAGTATTCTCCGGTGTTTGAGATCATTTCTTCTATTTGTTTCAAATCGTTTGTATCAAGTCCGTTAGTCTTTTTATATTACTAATATTACTATACTATATATTACTAATTTAGTAATAATTATACATGGCATTGGAGTGTGGTGGGACATTTCTCCCTAGATCGACGAATCGTTCCACTGTGCGAGGGTTGATATATAATCAAAGCTTTCCTGCACTTTCCTAACATGGAGCGATAGGAACATAAAAACATAGCTTCAATATTCAATGCGCTATATCTTTGTTAATAATGGTCCAATTTCGATGATTTTTTTTTGTTTAGTAGGGAATTAAATTATCTTTCAAGCATTTTTATAATGTATCCGACGAAAAATGTATGCTTTCCAAGTTATGCGCAAATAAAATATTCATTCCGTAATATTTTTTTCCTTTCTTTTCTCGGGGATGTAGTACTTGTATGGATAGTTAAAGGGCTTTTAGGAGAATATCCCAACATGTCAAAATCATTAGAGCCGTTTTGGCGCTACACTCCAAGGAAGAAATGGTTTTTCGGTTACTGCGCAACAAACCCTACGAAACAAAAAAGAAAAGTAACAAAATGGGTTCTCTCGGTCAAGAGATGATCGTGGAAGTCAGAAACAGATTTACCAACCTTAAGAATTTAACAGTTGAAATTAGGATTCGTCACTTTTCCGTGAAATTCTCTTTTTTTTGACACCCCATTCGTCAAAATCTGTCAGTCCGTAAAAAGGATCTATACTACCGTATTATATAATAAGACGACAATTTTTAAAATATTCTGTTACGTAAAACATAAAAATTCATAAACATTTAAAAAAATTAAGTCCAATTAATTAATGTCTGACCGTAAAGCAAAGGGGATATGACTCGACCGAAACAAAACGATCTGTTTTGGTAGATTGATTCAATTAACAAGGTATGCCTGAAAATTACATCGGTAAAGTCAAAATAACAAATAGAGGTAACTCTCTTTTCAGGAGACTTAAAAAAAAATTGTTCAAATTGTTGAGGCAAAATGTAGCAATCTACTAAAGCAAATAACTGGCATTTAAATGAAACATTATAAAATATTCACAAATTTTTTATTAATATTATAAAGAAAATGAAACATTATTAAATCCAAATTTCACTTATTTTATTTTAAATTAATTTTGATTGTCTTCTTATTTAAATAAACAAGTTTCAAATTGATTTTTTAATAGAACTTAAAAATGATCATAATACGATCTAATATTTCTGAAGGCAACTTCTAATATTTACTAAGTATAAAATATAATTAACTATCGTACTACAAAGTAATTTGATTTATAATGATTTGACGAAATTATTTTGACTTAATAAATATATATTATTTAAGTAAAGATATGGCACATTTTCAATAAATATCCAAGACCTGTATTTTTATTGTATCAACTCAAAAATAAATTTTTCAACATTAAAGCAGCATCTTTCTTTCCTGGCTAGATCAGTTTTTGTTCAGTTGCATAGGGAAAGTCCGCTGAGAGATCGGTCCTGAAGTAGCTAATCTACTTTCCTCCTTTTCGCTTTAGGAAAACCCCTTCGAAGATCTGCCTATACTTGAAGAACTACTTATAATATTATAATCGCTTCGTGTCCAGTAACGATTTAATATTTTGAGAAAGGAATCGAAATTTCGATTAATTAATTTCTTCCATAAAATTTTCTGAAGCATCCTCGTACATCAACGTATCAACGTACGAAAAGCAACCTTACTATAAGTAAATATACTAAAATCTCATGTAATATGGTTTTACAATTACGATGAGTAATTATTATTGCATTTTAATCCTTTAAATGATTTAATAAAATGCTTCTAGACACTACAATCTCCGCAACTGAAAAATATAAAATTTATTTATTTCCAAAGCCGGATAAACCAGGCTGAATGTGTTAAACATATAAACCATATTCTATGCTGAAACTATAATTAGTTAACTATTGATGTGCACGGAGGTTCCACATAAGATACCGATTTTTCAAATGAACCCTTCGATGTTTTTCTTTCCCAATTTTATGAGGAGAGTATTTTTATTCAGAAAAATGGAGCAACTTTCTTTGAATTGATATTATAATTTTAAAGCTAATACATTTTGCAATGAAATCCATATTTGGAAACTAAATCAATTCAGTATTTACAAATTGTAATAGAACGTTTGTAAATTACGTTTACGTTAACGCTGGTAAATTGCCTCTCAGCTCACAATGTTTGCTATCATGTCTGCTCATGTTGTTTACTTTTGTTTCAACTAATTATTCTTTTCCTGACTTCACCATCTTATAAGCAAACATTCTATATAATTTTCCACAAAAATATTCACGATCGATAATTTGACTGCTAAGTCCCGCTAGATTGCTAAGACAGTCCCACTGTGCGTCGGTTCATCTCAGATTACCTTTAAACTAATTCCTTTTTAATTCTGACCAACAAAGTTACACATCCATTTCAATTTTATTACTTCAATTATATTTACCAGTTGCTAGACAGCACTTTGATTTCAAAAGTTTTATAACAGGCCTGTAAAATCGAAATGCGTAATTTCATTAGCCTTAAAACCAAAAGATGAGGTTGCTAATGGTAATGTCCTTTGTTACCCTCTATAAGATAAATGCATAAGTAACAAAGTAGATGACAAAGAAAGACATACCCTAATAAATTGATACTAATCAATTGATAGACATACAGTAATAAAGGACGCCTATGATTTTAGGACACATCAGTCACTACTGTTTGAAAAAAATACTGATTCAAGTTGAATTCAACATTTTCTTATCAATTAAAATCGTTCAATTAAACTTAAGTCATGAGATCGAGTTACGCCTTAAGCGTAAAACCACAATATTTTAAATGTTTACCCCCTCGTTGTTAGGGAGTAATATTTCTCGCCTTTAATGTCATTAATTTTTTCCTAATTAGGGATTTACCAGTTTGTAGAGTTGTTGAGGATATTAGTTAAGAATTTATGTTCACTGGTCGAGGAATAGCAATGGTTTAGTAAAAGACCTGGTTAGCTCTGCAGGTTTATACACACCGCCAGCTTTAGCCGCCAATCAATCAACCTTAACAACTAGGCCCTTAGTTTAGCTCAATTGATTGAAAAGCGTTAATATACAAAGGTTTTTTCCTAGCCCGTTCTTTAAAACATCCCACTCTTGTTTTGTCTAGTATTTTCAGTCCGCTTTTCAAACTTTCCTGTGGATTTTGAAGATTAATACTTCATTATTTTTTTAAGTATTTACGTTTTGGGATGAGGTATTATTATTATACCGTAGAGTGACATGAAGGCTGGAGTAGTTTTTTTTCTTCTAAACTTAAATCATGAGGCCGGGTCGGAAACGACCCGGGAGGGGAATGTCTTTCTTTGTCATCTACTTTGTTACTTATGCATTTATCTTATAGAGGGTAACAAAGGACATTACCATTAGCAACCTCATCTTTTGGTTTTAAGGCTAATGAAATTACGCATTTCGATTTTACAGGCCTGTTATAAAACTTTTGAAATCAAAGTGCTGTCTAGCAACTGGTAAATATAATTGAAGTAATAAAATTGAAATGGATGTGTAACTTTGTTGGTCAGAATTAAAAAGGAATTAGTTTAAAGGTAATCTGAGATGAACCGACGCACAGTGGGACTGTCTTAGCAATCTAGCGGGACTTAGCAGTCAAATTATCGATCGTGAATATTTTTGTGGAAAATTATATAGAATGTTTGCTTATAAGATGGTGAAGTCAGGAAAAGAATAATTAGTTGAAACAAAAGTAAACAACATGAGCAGACATGATAGCAAACATTGTGAGCTGAGAGGCAATTTACCAGCGTTAACGTAAACGTAATTTACAAACGTTCTATTACAATTTGTAAATACTGAATTGATTTAGTTTCCAAATATGGATTTCATTGCAAAATGTATTAGCTTTAAAATTATAATATCAATTCAAAGAAAGTTGCTCCATTTTTCTGAATAAAAATACTCTCCTCATAAAATTGGGAAAGAAAAACATCGAAGGGTTCATTTGAAAAATCGGTATCTTATGTGGAACCTCCGTGCACATCAATAGTTAACTAATTATAGTTTCAGCATAGAATATGGTTTATATGTTTAACACATTCAGCCTGGTTTATCCGGCTTTGGAAATAAATAAATTTTATATTTTTCAGTTGCGGAGATTGTAGTGTCTAGAAGCATTTTATTAAATCATTTAAAGGATTAAAATGCAATAATAATTACTCATCGTAATTGTAAAACCATATTACATGAGATTTTAGTATATTTACTTATAGTAAGGTTGCTTTTCGTACGTTGATACGTTGATGTACGAGGATGCTTCAGAAAATTTTATGGAAGAAATTAATTAATCGAAATTTCGATTCCTTTCTCAAAATATTAAATCGTTACTGGACACGAAGCGATTATAATATTATAAGTAGTTCTTCAAGTATAGGCAGATCTTCGAAGGGGTTTTCCTAAAGCGAAAAGGAGGAAAGTAGATTAGCTACTTCAGGACCGATCTCTCAGCGGACTTTCCCTATGCAACTGAACAAAAACTGATCTAGCCAGGAAAGAAAGATGCTGCTTTAATGTTGAAAAATTTATTTTTGAGTTGATACAATAAAAATACAGGTCTTGGATATTTATTGAAAATGTGCCATATCTTTACTTAAATAATATATATTTATTAAGTCAAAATAATTTCGTCAAATCATTATAAATCAAATTACTTTGTAGTACGATAGTTAATTATATTTTATACTTAGTAAATATTAGAAGTTGCCTTCAGAAATATTAGATCGTATTATGATCATTTTTAAGTTCTATTAAAAAATCAATTTGAAACTTGTTTATTTAAATAAGAAGACTTAATCAAAATTAATTTAAAATAAAATAAGTGAAATTTGGATTTAATAATGTTTCATTTTCTTTATAATATTAATAAAAAATTTGTGAATATTTTATAATGTTTCATTTAAATGCCAGTTATTTGCTTTAGTAGATTGCTACATTTTGCCTCAACAATTTGAACAATTTTTTTTTAAGTCTCCTGAAAAGAGAGTTACCTCTATTTGTTATTTTGACTTTACCGATGTAATTTTCAGGCATACCTTGTTAATTGAATCAATCTACCAAAACAGATCGTTTTGTTTCGGTCGAGTCATATCCCCTTTGCTTTACGGTCAGACATTAATTAATTGGACTTAATTTTTTTAAATGTTTATGAATTTTTATGTTTTACGTAACAGAATATTTTAAAAATTGTCGTCTTATTATATAATACGGTAGTATAGATCCTTTTTACGGACTGACAGATTTTGACGAATGGGGTGTCAAAAAAAAGAGAATTTCACGGAAAAGTGACGAATCCTAATTTCAACTGTTAAATTCTTAAGGTTGGTAAATCTGTTTCTGACTTCCACGATCATCTCTTGACCGAGAGAACCCATTTTGTTACTTTTCTTTTTTGTTTCGTAGGGTTTGTTGCGCAGTAACCGAAAAACCATTTCTTCCTTGGAGTGTAGCGCCAAAACGGCTCTAATGATTTTGACATGTTGGGATATTCTCCTAAAAGCCCTTTAACTATCCATACAAGTACTACATCCCCGAGAAAAGAAAGGAAAAAAATATGACGGAATGAATATTTTATTTGCGCATAACTTGGAAAGCATACATTTTTCGTCGGATACATTATAAAAATGCTTGAAAGATAATTTAATTCCCTACTAAACAAAAAAAAATCATCGAAATTGGACCATTATTAACAAAGATATAGCGCATTGAATATTGAAGCTATGTTTTTATGTTCCTATCGCTCCATGTTAGGAAAGTGCAGGAAAGCTTTGATTATATATCAACCCTCGCACAGTGGAACGATTCGTCGATCTAGGGAGAAATGTCCCACCACACTCCAATGCCATGTATAATTATTACTAAATTTAAATAATTAAGGTTGCGCTTAACCCCTAATGCATTAAAATCAGATGCTAACGATTGGTTGTGCGAAAGTTTCGCACTAGCTCAGCTATTATATTTAAAAGCTATAACAAACCATTGTATGAATAGACACTTTAGCACTATTCTCAAATTTTCTATTTGTATTTGTATGTAGAATGACTTATGCAATTATAAATTTTAAATGCCATCTTTCGAAGTGATTTCTCATTTCGTTAAAAGGGAGTTATCAAGAGGCAACTTCAGGTATTTTATTGTTAAGAATACGATATAACATGAAAGCTAAGAAAACAATATCCAGGTATGTTATTGATGTGAACAAAGTTTCATATACGACAGAAAGAAGAATCTTTGTATAAAAGGAGTCTCAGAAAAAGCTGGTATTATTAAGGTATAAAATAGCCGAGGGTTCTCTTCGGCAGATATCCGACCCTTAACTCAGCCTTCCTCTATATCTTATAATGTATTAAAGACAAGGAGTGAGTTAGTGGTTTGTGGCCTGAGGGGGTTGGGAGAGGGGGGCGGCAAATTTGCGGTCTTGGGGAGAATCTTTAGCCTGGGCTCCGGCCAGCTTGAAATATGGCGCCAATATTTTAGCGGGAAGGGGGGTTTCATAAAAGGACAAAAATTGCTCCAGAGCCAGACTATATTTCAGACCGTACGGCCAGCTCAGCACCCGAACACAAACACACTTCATCATCTACTTAACGCTCAGGTATCGTCCTCTAGCTTGTTCCTTTTGTTATGGGGATTTTCTTCTCTGTCGGGAGGAAAATAAAACATACAAACAATACAAAAACAGGAAAAAGTCTTCTGGGTTTTTATAACAGTTTTTTTCTAAACCTGGGTCCATTTTTTTAACTGCTACATTCCTTCTGTTTAGAATAATGATTGTTATTATTTTAGCACTACTGGCAGACGGGTCTTAGTTTCTTCAACCAGCAATTGACAATATTTCTGGGGTTCTCATTTCTAACTAGCATTATCATATTTACCCTGAGTATTCTGACCACTCTCCGACGCCCAATCAACAATTCAAGTTCTAATACTTTGACAAAATAGAAAGCCCTTTGAACTGTTTCTTATTTTTCCATTGTTATCATATATGTTTTTCTATAAACTTCATAGATCATATTTAATTTTTTTTTTATTCAAATATTAGGTTTTTATTAGTTATTAGTTATTAGTTATTAGTTATTTTATTAGTGCTTTGAAGGTGGTTCAGGTTTCGAAAGTGTAACTACAGAATGGATAGGAGCTTTCTATAGATCAAGACCATTCACCTTTAATAGATTACTCATTTCTAAATGTTCTGATCATCTTGTTTTTTTAGCGGCAGAGCTATTATAACGTATAAGATAATCGCTAATATAGGATACACTAGACTGTTTACAGGCTGACTTTTATTTCATTTCCAATCCAAAGAATAAATCTTAACTTTCCGCTCCAGAATAGATTGGTATCCTGTAGGAAAACCTGCACTATTTGGAGTACATAAACACGTCCAATCCTTATAAACAACAATAATCTTTTAGACACGTGGAAGAGGAACTCTACTATAGTTAAAACTCAGTAAGCGATCACCTTCGTAGGTAAGCGTTTCTCTATTTTGAATACTATTACATTTTTAATAGCTTTGTATACGGCAGGGTAGGTCAGAAATAACTGACAAGTTTTGAAGAGCTGTAAAAAACCAACGCCTCTCAGAAAAAAACTGGTTTTATTATCAAAAAGTACATGTATAGATGTATTTCAATGGCTTTTAAAAATTACATATCGGCCGTTATTGACTATGTATTGGCGGAGACGTTCCCGGAAATTTTCCATCACCCTTCCATTCATCGTCATTTCTGGGAGGGCCCTGTGAGCGATGAATTTAGTATAATCGGTCCTAATGTTTTAAGATTAATTTATTATTTTTTTTTTTTTTTTACGGTGACTGTGAACTCCGACATGTGCACATGTTGGGCACTATCCTGTCATAAGTTTACGGCTCACACATGATAACGTATGCTTGGAGTTTTGAAATAAAACTGTCCACGTTTTGAAAATAAAACCAGTTTTTTATCTTGAAATATAGTTTTCCTCTTTTTTTTTCTTTTTTTTACTGTCCTTCAAAATGCTTCAGTTTTTTGCGGCTCAGCCTGTGTTTAATGATGTACTTACTAAAAGGATTAGAATTGTTCATTCCGAGGGTAATAATCAATGTTTTTGCCATTAGATGAACCTGTTTAAAAAATTCGGTATACTGCTCATTACATCGTTTTTCATTATTCTTCTGAAAATAAAATTGGTTGTAAACATTGTAAGAAGAATTAACACAGTATTCTTTCGAAGCTATCCAAAATAAAATATAATTTATCTATATATAATAATTATATATATATATATATATATATATATATATATATATATATATATATATATATATATATAAAGTTAAGTTTTATATGAAAAAATTTGTTAAAAATTAGGTATTTATGAGTCTGTATACTAAGTGAAAAAAATATCGGAAATAAATAAGATCAAGAAATAAAAAATATAGCGGAAAAAAAAATGAAGAAACTAAAGTAAAGGAGTGCAAAGATCGATGAGGGAGATTGGTCGGAAAATCCCACCAACGTAGCCAGAAAATCCATGGATTTCTTTATTAAATCCACTACCTTATAGAAGAGAATCTAATTTGAGGGGACGCAAAAATAATAGAGCCGGCCAGATAAGACTCCTAAATTGAATAGATGATATTCAAACTTTATTTTGTTTTTCATGGTAATAGATAATTCATTATGATCAAAAGTAATAAAATCAATTTTTTTTTTTAAATAAATCAAAATTTTAGATCTAAAATCCGTGCGTTTGCGCAAACGAGTTTTTCACCCTCGAGAATGGTAGATACATTCTTCAGGGTGAAAAACTCTCGCATATGTATATATATATATATATATAAATATAAATATATATATATATATATATATATATATATATATATATATATATATATATATATATATTGATATATATATATACCATAAGAAACCTTTAAACTCGAGTTTTACTCTTGGGAGTGTAGAGTATCTCTCGACGAGTGAAAAACTCGCTGCTGTAAACGCATCTTTATTTAGGTTAATTCAAATGTAGAAAATTATATGGGGAATAGTTCTTCCTTCTTCGCATTCTCATAGTCTTTTGAGTGAGAATTGGTCAAACAGAAAGGAATGAGACTTGTTCAAACAGAAAGAGACCGGACCACAATGGGACAATCAATGAGTTGTTTACCAATTAATAATGATTCACGACATGAGATGAGCTATGATTAGTTTATACAAATTTTCATAAATACACAGAATAATACTAATTGAAGTTATTGCAAACTTAATGGAAACCGTGTGAGAAAGAGTATTTTTGTGTAGTAAGTCTTCAGATATTCTCAGTTCAAACTCACTGGAACTCCCCGAACTCCTTTTATGAACTCCTATTCTCCTTCTTGTTATTCAGCTAAAAGGCAATTAGAATTTTTCTTCGTCCAAGGAGATGCTGGACATGTTGAATAGTAAGTAACAAAACTCTAGTCGAAGAAAAGAAAAATAGGAGTGGATTCGGTTGCAAATAACGCAATACGTCCTTTCTTTGGTTTTATACTAGTCCTGGCTTGTGTGCTGTTTGTGAACACTTGTCCATTCTATTATGTATTTATTATCTTTCTGTATTTATACTCTATCTAAGTAAATAATTTGAAATCTTATTTTTATTATCAAAAAGAATAACTAGAAAAAAACACACAACAAAAAACAGTATTTTTGATGAAAGCAAATATATTTTTTATAGAAGCACATAGGTTGATTGGTCCTTAATATTGTATCTCTACAACAGCACGGTTGGTAGTATGCATTTTCATGAATATTTAGGTTGTTATCAAGGGTAGAAAACTCTTTTTGTCGGTAAATATTGAGGCTGGAAAAAAAAATTGCTGTTTTTATCATTGCAGTGCAGCATTCTTGAATTATGCTATCAGCTTTTATTAATTGGGTTAGCGGATTCTAGAATATTTCTAAAATGATACTGACTGTATTGATCGACCAAAACTACTGATGCAATATTGTTTTCGATTATTATTATGATTTCAGAAAATAAAATATTGGTAGTAAAAATGCTTTAATCAAATTGCTAAAATGTATTCTCGACATAAATCCAAATCTTATGAAGTCAGAATACTGTGGTTCTCGTATTCACTTTTTTCAGTTTCGGTCTGATTACCAGTCGTCAAGAAACTTTGAATATTCATAAGCGAAGATGGATTCCATTATCTTCTTAGAAAATTTCAATAAGGCAAGGTTAAGAAAGTCTGGAAAAAGAACTTTCATCAGATTATTTTTAGACGGACATTTTAAAGGTAAGATATCATTTAACCCTTCACCCACATTAACCCGCCAGCTTTGTAATATTGTTTCGGGGAAATTTCGGAGTATCCATCATGGAGCTTAAATGGAAATGATCCGGTACCATCTTATATGGAACATTTAATCACGGCAACTCCATGAAATTCTTGCCATATATTTCAAATTTTATTTATAACTCAAATGCATTTAAATTTATATTTAAATAAAATGTAATTTTCTTTTCATGTTATGATGAGTTGAAGTTATAAGTTGCAACATAAGTGTGCAAACTTTTTATTTCGATAGAAACCGTTTAAAATTCTGGATTGGCACAATAAATTTTCACTTTAAAGACAATTTGTGGATTTGGTCAGGATCAGGGGATCGGAATCAGGGAATAAATCAGATGATTAGATTGTAGTACTGGCCACACGGTCTCCCAAGTGTACCATAAGATCGAGAACCATGCAGTAAGTAAATAAATGTACCTCTACCGCTTTCTAGCCCTAATTTATGAGTAAAATGTTGATGTAGATCAGTGTATCACACAATCATGAATTTTTACTATATTTCAAGATCTCAACTAATATCTGTAGCACTTGTCTTCTGTAATCAATCCGTGACCTTTTTCAATCATTTTATGAGAATTTCAAAAATATCATGAATATTAATATTAATTAATATTATAAATATTAATCATAATATTAATAACATATTAATAAATGTCATAAACACTGTTGAATACGCTGTTTTTACCCAAGGTGCAGAGTTGGGCAGTAATTAATTACGTTAGTATTTAAATACATCTTCAATTACAATTACTGTAATTGTGTTAAGTATTTGCAAGTACCCCTTTCAATCACTGAATTGTAGTTGAGGCTTGACAATTATTTCTTGACGGTAATTTAATTTTGTCGCAATTTTTGTAAATTTTCATTTGATTCATTGAAACTTCCCATTTTGAATCTTGTCTCTTAGTACATTTGTGGAAAATAACTTTTTTTTGTGCCCTTTCGGCCTTAAGTGATTGCAGTTACCAATTATAATTACTAGGATTTGGATAAATAAAATTACAATTATAATTAATTAATTATAATATATATATATATATATATATATATATATATATATATATATATATATATATACATATATATATATATTAATTAATTATAATTGTAATTTTATTTATCCAAATCCTAGTAATTATAATTGGTTACTAGTGATTATAATTAGTTACCAATTATAATTACTAGGATTTGGATAAATAAAATTACAATTATAATTAATTAATTATAATATATATATATATATATATATATATATATATATATATATATATATATTAATTAATTATAATTGTAATTTTATTTATCCAAATCCTAGTAATTATAATTGGTAACTGCAATTACTTAACGCCGAAAGGGCACTAAAAAAAAGTTATTTTCCATAATATATAATATATATATATATATATATATATATATATATATATATATATATATATATATATATATATATATATATATATATATATATGTATTTAAAAATATAGAATATTTAAATATACAATTATAAATAATTGCAATTATTTTGTAATAATAATCCATAAACTGGAGCTTTTGTGTGTGTGTCAATGGATGCGCTTAGCGACGCCGAATGTCGGTTTTGTGATACTGCTATGTTCGGAAACATATTCGGAATCAAAATTCTGGACCACTTTTTGTGCCACCGATTTATAGTTTAATAGGCGTACCAGAAAGTCATGCGGTGTCCACGTCAGGTATTTTTAACATATATAATAGTTACATTAGTTATTTAAAACTTTACATTATGATCAAGTTTTCTCTATAAATACCTTATACTTGTAGATTTAGTTTGTTTATAGTTTGACTGGCTCAAGTGGAGGGAGGTATGCAAGCAGACATAGTTGTATCGGCCTCGAACCTTAAGGTTCAATATTGTTTTCATATGTTAAAATATATGGTAGTGTGGATAGACGAGATAGGTAATGTACAGCTTGGTTATCACTTGGATTTGTAACCGCCCGGCATTAGAGATTGTAGTAGTAATAACCAAGCACTTCTTTACGATTCAGTGAGTCTCTTCAGCAAGCAAGAGGCCTCTTCTGACGATTCTTCAAAGGTAGATACCAGCCTTAATTTCAAGTTGCCCATTTGACAACTTGAGCCTGCTATATACTTTATTTATTAGAAACATATTTTCGTTTCCGTAATTTTATTTAAAAGCTAATCTGTAAATTAAATATGAATATAAATACAATTATTTATGACGGTTATGTAATGATTTCATTAGTAGCCACGATACTCCGACAATTAGCTGATAAAAATCTACATGTTTCTATTTTTTATTTGCTAAACCATTAATATTTATCAAGACAAGTCAATTATTCAACTATTGTTATAGGCTATTGGAGTAACAATAAACTTTGATGAACAGCAACAGTTATTTATTACTTTCAAACTATTAAGTGCCGAATGGATAGCCGTGGGACTTATACTTTTGGTAAGTCCATGGATTTGGAGTATTACAGGCGGCTTTGGATATATGGCTGTTTCGACTCAGCCCTGCAGAACTCTACAAGGATTGTACTGTTTCGATTCCCATTTTTAATTTTTATATATTTTTGTTTATCTTGCGATTCTTAGTTGGTTGTTCAATTCGAAATGGATACTTAGACTGATTATTATGGGTACTTAACAATAAGAGATGACGGTATTAAATTAAAATACAATTAGTTTACTGCAAGTAAAGATACATTTCTGTTAATTTATTTAATAATTAATGGCTTGAATTATTCTATGAGTTTAGTTCTATATCCTGAGATAATCTCTTGTAGTGATCTAAATTGGATGAAATTTATGTTAGTACGATGCCTGAGCTGAATTTGTCGCACTCTGTTTTATTAGGATCACTCAATAACTCGTTTGTCCTCATTGAAGCATTGAAAGTAACTTAAGTGAATTATTTTTGAATGCTGAGAGCGCTTATTGTTTAATAAATAAATAAAAAAGATATACCTTCCCTCTTATTATTAATTTTTAATCATCATTAATTTTAGAACATTTTTTTTCTTCAATTTTTCCTCACTTGGCATTGCATATTTAAATTATATTAGGTATAAATAATTTTATAATCAACATGATTTATTTTTATAGCTTTTTATTAGTTTAGTATTATTTGTTCTTAAAGGAAGTTTTAAAATTTTATATATTTTGAAATACCAAATATGTATTGTGTAATAGTGTTTATTTATCATTTAGTAAAAAAAAAAATGTAAAATTCTATTGAATATCATTTATCAAATCTTCCCTCCAATTATAAAACCTCGTAACTCCATATAAGTAAAGATGGAGTTACGAGGTTTTATAATTTATAAGGTAAATTTCGTAATACTAGATTTACGTCGCAAAACATCAATTTGAGGCATTTAAAATTTAATATATATATATTTTTTAAATATATAAATTTTATTGATGAATTGGTGTTCATATATTTTCTAATTAATTTTTTACTTTTCCATTTATTCAACTGTTTTAAGTGTAAGTTTGAGAAGAAAATTTATGGTTATCCTAAGTAGAAATGTAGTGTTACTTGACTTGGTATATTTGAGATATTAGTATTTTTTATGTACCGGTACAGGATTATTTTTTTAACCGAAAATAATCTTCTTCTCCTTGGCGCTACGATCCGCGTGGGACCTGGATCTCCTCAACAATTCGATGTCACTATACAAAATAGTGGTGCTTGGTGACAAAATCTATTACAACGCATTCTATTACTTAGCCTATTAACAATTCAACTGAATTAGAGACATATTGAATGAAATAGAATTTTTTGTAATAAACAAAAAGTGAGAGAGTGAGGTGTGAGGTTTTTGTACTTATTCATTGTTTATTGATTTGACCTGAACTTTAGAGCGTCCATATTTACACCACACCAAATCCCATCAAACATGAAGAACTACAATAGAAATTCATCTAATGTTCAACTTACTTTCTCTATTTCACGAGCAGGTGAGGGAATGAGGATCACCAAACACAAAGGATATTTTTTAACTAATATCTCAGATTCATAGCATGTTAGTGAAGGTTTCTCTAAATATCGGTTACAATTTGGTTTGGATGGATCTGGTAAAACTTGCCAACTTCCCTCGGCTTTAGGAGGAGATGAGTTTACTTGGCGCCAATTTTTAAAAATGGTGGAGGTGTGAGGTAAGTGGCTAAGGGTTAATAAGAATACAACTAATTATCAACGTAATTATTCTATGACGAATTGGTTTTTATTTTCTGAAAATATTGAGCTTGTTTGCACACCTAATTTATTTTGATAGCGATAGGTTAGGTCTTCTGACAGCTAAATAAAGAAAATATAGAAAATTTAAGTAATGGGATATGTGAGATGATTTTAATGTTTAAAATATTTTTACACATCTTAATGTGAGATATTAAGTTAAAAAATTTGCTTTGTGTTTGTGTGATTCTCATTCCCTCACCTGCTCGTGAAATAGAGAAAGTAAGTTGAACATTAGATGAATTTCTATTGTAGTTCTTCAGGTTTTATGGGATTTGGTGTGGTGTAAATATGGACGCTCTAAAGTTCAGGTCAAATCAATAAACAATGAATAGCACAAAAACCTCACACCTCACTCTCTCACTTTTTGTCTATTACAAAAAATTCTATTTCATTCAATATGTCTCTAATTCAGTTGCTTTGTTAATAGGCTAATATTAATTTATCGCATACGCTTTGTAATAATTTAATAACAATGTGATATTTTAACTAAAATTGTTGAAACTAAAGATTTTTCAATGAAACTATATTTTTTTATTTTATTGTTATTTCCTCATCCTCACTTCCCCACTAATGCTCACTCCCTCAAACACACATCCTCACCCCCTCACTTTTAAAAATTAGAAATTTTTTATTTTTCTTCGTTCCAGAAGCAATTACGACGGGATATTTTGACAACAGTATCTGAGATGCAATTAAAATCAATATAAAAAATTACAGTGCTATCTCTGAGATGCGATTAAAATCAATAAAACAAATTACAGTGCTATCTCAAGTAATAAGAATATTATTAAGTAATCTCTCTCTTTTCGAAGAATGACCCGTATCTCTATCCATCATGCGCTCGTATATCCGCGGTATCACCGGTTCCTCTGACGTGGTCAGTAATATTCGGAGAGAGATAGGCTTCGAATCCAGCAATTTTCCGCTCCTGAACTCTCCGCTTCATGCATAGTAACTAGGATCCATACGTTGCTAGCGGTATTACCTTTTTAACAGGGACCCCCAGGCCGTAAAATAGGTTAGGTTGGATTGATGTTTCTAAATCCGACCACTATGGCAGATTTCGTTACAGGAATATCCTTTGAGGGTTTAATTATTACTCGTCGATAGTCAAATTAAATCGTCTCTTCGTCATATTGTTCTGACTAATAACGTTTTACTTCCTCAACTATGCAAAAAACAAGTATAGTAATCAGTCGAACATATTTTTTTTTCTATTTTTTGTTAGCAGTAAAAAGGGTGGTGGGTTCAGCGATAAATATAAGTATCTGAGTGATTCTGTGGTACTTTTGAATTCTGTGGCGGCAAAAAATAAAAGGAAAATCAATTTCTAAAAATAATTAAGTGCTTAAAATTTTTATCTTACTTTATATTTTTAATTTTTCATTTGTGCCAAACTTCCGTGAATAAACCAGGCCATTAGAGCTGGAAGAAGACATGGTAAGTTTCATCGTTACCATCCTCTTCCTTTTTTCTTTTATTGATTATTATGATTTGTTCAGCCATAGAACATTTTATGCCTGAAAACTAAAGATTAAAAGCCCGCGAACGAACATGGGAAAAAGGTTATAATATATTTGTGATATTCCAAATAATTTGCTTGGAAGAAAAGTTGAAGTAGTGTTTAAAAAAACAACCGTATTATTTGGTTTAAAAATAAAAATATAAAAAAATATTGAAATTGTATGATTGTTATTTTATATTATGAAATAGAGTATGATCATTATTTTCTGTCTTTAAAATTACTTTGAATCTTTCAAAAAAGCATTGTTACAAAGAATTTTCAACAAATTGGTACGGTTATGGGAAAGTTATGATGAAGAAGGCAAAGATAGAACTCAACCTTTTTTTGTCTTCACTGAATTGAGGTTCTGTTTGCTACAAATATTGCTACAAAAGTTGTTTTCATTAATTTGGTTATAAGTAGAAATGAATTCAATTTGTTTAATTATAAAACTAATGTATTTAAATGAGAGGACGTTAATAACAAAAAAGTGTTTACTACGTATTTTCTTACCTTTGTTTTTTTTCCTTAACTCACATAAAAGCATAAAAAACCTGCATTTACTTCGGTTTCTTAAAAAACCTTTTGTAAAATGATATATAAGCTCAAACTATCTTCTAGGTTCCATCTGGCATCAGAAAAATGCTCTTAAATCCGGAGGGGAGGTAATGATGGCCAAACCTTGGGAAAGGAATTTTGTGGTCCATAAGTTGGTTATATTTTTGTAAAACAAATTGAAAAATAGTATCATATGATTTGGTAATCCTTAACTAATATTATTTTTTTGAATAATTTGCTGCTATTAAGAGCGATTACACTTTGAACAGGTAATTTTATGTCTTGGGATAGAAGAAGGTAGTGAGAGACGTTTGGGGTATTCTGCCTTAAATTGCTTCAAAGAGAAATACTTCCGGTGTGATTTATAGTATGCAACAAACAGATATGCTCAAAATAAAAAAAAAATCTAACAACATGGCCATTTAGCAAAAATTTGCATTGCAGACAAAATTTATAATTATATGCAAATCTCCTCCTTGCAAGTTACAATCTCTCTATCTCACTCTATCTCAAAAAAAAAAAAAAAATAAAAAAATGAAATTCAGGAGGAAATATAAGCAAGCTGTAAGGTGGAAAATAATTTTTATTTCACTGTCGCAAAATTTACCTGTTGGCATCTACTGTACAGAAACTTAGAATTACAGAAAGTAAAAAAATAGGAAACTATTTTTCTTCTTACTATTTGTTACCGATCCTGAGCGTGGCCGCTTAAGCCAATGGAAGTATTAATCATCAAGGTTTTAAAAATAAAGTGTAGAGTTGAATATTTATCCTGAAGAAGGGTGAATCGGGTTGAGACTTTAGAAGGCTATGTAACGCCGAACTGCCATGATCTGAACGTGGTAAATAAAATTAAAGTCGCATTGCGGCGACTGGAATGAGCGTGCAAATTTTTCGGGATGGATATCGAAAGAATAAGTTATTAGTGATTCTTTTGTTATCCATCCCGAATAACCTGGGACAATAATCACTGAGCTGAAGGGTAAACATCTTAAAGGTTTACCGAAACGTGGATGGGAGAATTTTGTTAGGTCTGACCTCGATGTTTATCAGCGTTTATTAACTTTATAGGGCTTCGGTCTTTACTAAGCCCAATAACTTTACAAGCATACGCCCCTTAACATATTACTATATATTCCTAACCTGAATACCAGTACTTAAACAATAATTACCGCTCTCTGCGTATCAAGTATTGTACTTTCCTTCCGTTAACGAGCCTGGCCAGCAAATCTCTGGTAATGCCACGATATCTAAATTGTATCCCTTAACCTCGTTTGCCACAGATTTTAACCCACCTGCTGTATTCAAACTTCTTACGTTCCACGTCCCCATACCTAAATCTCTAATTTTCAACTTGCACCATGAAGGAGCAAGGAGGCCCGAACGGGGGACTAGTTTACTTCCGGGTAGTGAGCGTTTTGAGAGAGATCCATGACTATTTGTGGTATTTTGTGCACTGAAAGTATGGGAGTAAGGGGTTCAAACCTGCGTCACACCTTGCAGCAGGCCTCTGGAAGACCGCTCTCATTGTTGGTCAGCGAGTCCATTGGACTTAGCCGGGAGAAACTTCCAAGAAATTTTAACCGGTGGTCCCTATATTCGCCATCCGTGGGACGCTCTTCTGCGCTGTAATGAGATCCGCGCGAGGATTATTATCGGTATTAAAATACCGGTGAATTTATTAAATTAAGCTCGTTTGTATATATTCGTACATGTTCCTGAAATTATTACATATTAAAGAAATAATAATGCCAAAGAAACGTTCCTAAAATGGCGTTGTTAAGGACCGATAAGTTACAATAATATGATGGAAAATTATGATATTAACTTTATAATTTTTTTGCATCCTAAACATTCTATTTAGGATTTAATATAAAAGGATTTTAAAACAGTGAGTAGTTGGATAAAATTGAAAATTACAACTTTTTTAATTCATAGAATGGAGTATATGATATCTTTACCATATATATTTTATTCTCTTCACGGTATATCTTTAATTCCTCTAAAATTCAAATAAAGCTCGACAGTTCATAAATCGGTGAGATCAGATAGTTGTTGAGGTGTCAAACAATTATTGGCGGGTAGAAAATCGTAATTTTTTTTTTTTATCGTTCCGTGACAAGCAATTTTTAAAGATAAAATCTCCGGAAACCGGAACATTTTACGGCTTGTTTTATCCCAGTTATAACGAAGCTCGAATTGGCGCCTGACCTTTTATTTTATCCAAGTTATTTCGTTGAGTTTGGATTAAAAATTGTTTTATTTGATAATATTTTCCGATAGATTCACTTTTTAATCCTATGAAATTATTTCATTGACAATTGTTTATTTTTTTTTTCCTCTTATTAATTGACAATATTATCTATGACTTCATGCATTGAATCGAATGGATATTATTCCTTACTAGTTATTTTAGAACTTCTTTCCGAAGTTATTTTTAACCATCAAATTATTGGTCTTATTCCCTTTTCCACTGATAATATATTATCTTAGCCCAATTTATATATCTTTAAAAGTCGCGAATTTAAAAATTGGTTAAGCTTCAAATTACTTACAATCCAATTAATCAAAAATCTTTTCATTCATTCATGAACAAAATCCTTTTCCTACGAGGCCTTAAATTGTTGTAGCCTCGAAAATTGTCTTTCTATTATTTTTCAGATTCTCATTAAAAATAAAATAAAAATGTATTTAGATTGATAAATGGTTAATGATCTTTGTTTACCTATTTTATGCCAACATGATGATATTAAATAAAAAATAAAATATTAAAATAATAAAAATGTACTTACTGTTGCCCTTCCATATTATATTTATTATCTGTAATCAATTTCCTTGAAGTCAAGTAAAAATTGTCGAAGTCTCATTTAAGTGACAAACCCAACATATCGGGATTTTATATAGATGCTGAAGAGGGAACAGAGTATCCCCCAAACGTCTAAAATAAATATAAAAAACTACTATACAAAGCAAATTGATTAAAGATATTATGTATCATTTATGGAGAACAAGATTCTTAATTTTTAAATTTTCTTTAACATTTTATTATTCTTTAACATTTAATCATATATATGTATATATATATATATATATATATATATATATATATATATATATATATATATATATATATATACATATATATATTACACATATATATATTATACATATACATATACATATATATTATAAATATATATATATATATATATATATATATATATATATATATATATATATATATATATGAATATATATTATTATAATCTTATAACTGTGTTTTATCAGTTTATTTCCAAATTTTTATTAGAAATTAATTTTATTCAAATGTATTTAATATTGAATACATTTTTCCACGAATAAATTTTTAATACGGAAGGGAATATTCAACTTATCTTTAAGATTCATTAACAAAAAAATAATAAATAATTTTTTATGTCATGATTGTTTAACATTTAAATTTAATACATATCATGTATTATTTTTTTAAAAAAATCTAATTTTTAATTTAATGGTTTACTGAATATTTAATTTCAAATATTCGTATTATCTTAGGGCAATAATTTTTTTACATTTCTATCTATGTTTGCTGAATAAGTACTGTGAAATCCTGAAAAAACTAGGCTTTGTTCCATAAAGAATCAGCTTATAAACGAATGAAATGCTAATCATAACAAATAATGTATATTTCGTAAATGTTTGTTATTCGTTATTTAAATAAAATTCATACGAATTGATACGTAGTTAGTTCATTATTTTTTAATGAGTTTTTTTCTAAATGATGTTACGATTTGTTTTATAAGTAATAAATATATTTATAATTTTTATAGAAATTTTTATAGAAATTTTGGTTTCAAAAGCCGAACTTCTTGAAGAGGTATTTACGCAGGACTATCCAAGGACCGACTGGTTATAGAGAAGGACCTGCAGACAACACTTAAGCGGTGAAAAATTCATTGGGTCTAAGGGCCTGGCAAACATCTCCCCTTCCACCCTCTAGCAATCCCTGTTTATAGCCTTTGCACCTCTTCTCCCCGTATATCTTAGCGGGGAATTTTTCCCTGTCATTACAAGCTTCTTACCTCTTAAGCATCTAAGATATTACCCTCTTAATACAGATATATTTATTCGATAGGTTGGCGGAACAGTATTAAAGAATAATGATGTGAAAAAATAAGCGTTGACTTTTTTTTTATTCGTATTTAACGTCCTTTCCTACTCCTACTAAGACAAATAGAACGGGTTATTTCTACAGGTTACCAACCTATTCCTAACCAGAGTGGGAAGGTCGAGATTTATTCCGTGGGTCTGCCACGAAAAAAATATAAGCGTAGACTTATAAAAGAATAATAATAATTAAAAACAAATTGCGAACATTTTTTTGTAAAGTAATTATTTAATCTAGGATTTGGTAAATTTCATTTCTAATTTATTTAGAAGAGTTCTTTTATTCATTTTAAAATTAGTCAATCCATGGTTGGATTACTTTTAAAGAGATAAGCTTTATCGAATCTCTTATAGGCAGCATAACGAGTTGTGTATTTAATCCTATAAGTAATTCCTTATTACATAAGGATGTTTAACCCAATGAGACCCGAACGTGTTGGGGCAGCAACCTATCACGCTCGAGTCAATAGCGTGGCCGATCCGAATCCGGTGTCTGTTTGTTAACTAAATTAACTAGGACGCTAATCCCAGCAAACAGCAATATTGGAAAAGTTATTGAACACTGTGTTTGACTGCATTATTGATGAATGCTTTTACTTTAGCTGTTAATGCCATTTGATTTAAACAAAATTGTCTGTTCCATAAAACTTTTTGCGATATTTTAGACCAAGAAAAATTCATTTGTTGGTTTTGGGGCTCATCTCTTTTTTATTACCCTTTTTCGCAGATTTCCCTTGCTCTCTAAAATTCTAAATGAACATCTTACTCTTGTTTTTCAAACCACGATTTCATAGCTTATTCTGTGTATTCGGCCCAGAAATAAATGCGGAAAAAGCGAAATATATGGTTAGTATTATATAACTATGCATGTAGCGATTCCGATGATATAACAGGAAATAAATACGTTTGAATAAGCAGAGACATTTAAGTATTTAGCGTCTTCTGTGACTAAAAGAAACGAAATTCAAGAGGAAATAAAAGAGGTTAAAATTACTCAGTTCGTGACCACTTTTTAGAAACCTGAAAGTTAGTATTTGCAAGACTATTATCCTTCCTTACTGGGAGGGGGAGGGGGAGGAGGGGTGACCTGAACGCTTACGGTAAAGGGAGAACAATAGCTTAAAGTATTCGTAAATATAATTAATGTAATTGCATCGGAACGATTGAAATGGTTGTGCAAAGCTGTAGGGCTTAGTAATGAAAGAATTTTTTAAAAGTTAATTCGCTCTTAAACGACGTGTAGACTACCGAGAGGTGGATGGGATGATTGTGTTAAGGAGTACTTTTAGATTTGGGACGATAGATGTTGATATACAGTCAGGGATTGGTGGTACGTGCATCGGACCTTCGGGTTAACTAAGCCTTTTCTTATGATTATTATTCCTTGATTCTACTCGTTAGAATTAGTGTAAATATTTTGTTTACATGTTGTAAGAAATTTGATAAGATTATATTTATTTCGATCTTTTTTATTAGTTGGGATTAGTATTAGGTTATTTCAATATTTAGATTTTTTTCATTATCCCAGATCTGTTTAACTAGAGTGAATCTTTTTCGGAATAGTGTATTTTAAAACTTTAAGGAAAAGTTTCTGAGAAAATACCATAAAAAAAAAAATAAGCCCATCAACAGAGAATTGGTTATAACTTTGTAATGCGGAACCGTGAAAGTTCCACTCGTTAATTATAACAGAAGTTATACCATCTCAGAGTTAAATAGGAGCGGATGAAGTTAGTAAAATGCAGGACATGTTCACTTGATGTATTATGAATGCGAGGAGACAGGGAAGTTTCGTAGAGGGGAAGTACGTAGAAGTCTCCTTTGGGATGATTAACTTAAATCTAATCTTGATGGTATCGATATTAATGAAACTTCTGCATTGGATTTTTATATTTTTTAATTTAACCTATTCCAATATCTGTTAAATTGTTCTTTCGATCGATCAAACGTTTTTCTTGAAAAATAATACTAGCTGCCACATTTAAGGTCAGTAGGTAAACATTTATGCTGTAAGTATCCATTGACACCATATACACCAAGACAATTTTTTTTTTTTTTAACAATACACACATCACAAATGAAAATAAATCGACAAATAAATAATATCAAAATAAGTAAACAACCAAGATAAAGAAAATGCAAGTTAAGTAAAATGCTTTGATACTATTAGAAATTCATTATGAAGTCTTTCCATTATATTTTCATTGCAGAGAAAAAAATTCAAGCCCAATAAAACCTCTTCAAAGAAGATAGATTTGTTTTCAAAAACCAGGTGATTATTGTAGGTATGTGCAGTCACATAGAATCCCTACTGCTAATTGTATACTTAATGTTATAGAAATTATGATTTTACAATTCTGTCATTGTTATAAAATACGCAATTTTTATTCAAGATTCTCTGGTAAAGTTTTTTTTTTAAATTAAAACTTTTTAAATTTTTATAATTTTTGTTTTCTTAGTTATATTCAGTATTCTTTATTTTTCTTATATCTGAACTCTTTCGTTTATCACTGTTACTGTTGTCCTTGATTGAGAAAAAAATATAATATTACTGAATAAAAAACAGTTTTCGAATAAAATAAAAATATATATATATTTTTTTTATAGTATTTACTAATAAATAAAAAGTAATATAAATAAATAAATTGTTCTACTCATCACTTTGAGGTTTCCCGACTGGTTTATCAAATACAATTCTTTATAACCTTAATTTTATTATTTTTGCGAATATCTGAATTTCCCCAATTCAGAACAAACATCTAAGGAAAAAAAAATGAATTATTAGAAGTTCAGATTTAAGATACAAACCCATTGAGACTGTCTTTTTTCTTCATATTTTATGAAATAGAAAAATTATATCATGAAAAATAATAACATCGCGATTTAAAATTTCCTAAAATTTATAAATTATGTTTATAAAAATGTCTTAGTGCCCAAGTGTGATTAGTGTTACTATCACATCTTTGTTTAACGTAATTAAGATTCAATAATAAAAATAATGATTCAATTAAAGTTCAAAAATAAAAGTAAAGAAGAACTAAGGGAATGTGCGTTTATACCTTCAAAAACCACCACACGTATTTAAATTTCCCGCATGAAACCAAACTTTATCATCCATGTTTGCCCAAAATCAATTTGTAAACTTATACCCTTTGAAGGCTATTTCGATCATCTTACAATCAGTCGGAATCATTGAGTAGTATGTTATTAAATCTTTCTTTAATGAATGCATTAAACATTTTTCCTTCATTTTGTTTTCTCTTATAAATTAACATCTTGGTCATTTGCAAGAGTATTCGAAAAGTATGTGTACGATTACTAAAATACTCACGTAATTATCAGTAACCTTTCCTTAAAGAATGCTGCAGTTGATTATACATATAAAAAAAAAAATTGAAAAATGATTTGGTTTTATTTTATTAAAAATGTATTTTTTATTATTTTTTTAAGACATTGATATAGTGATTCCAAATCACATTATATTTTTTATCGGTCTTTATAAACGGGCGTATGATACCTCTAAAGCTTGCCAATCGTATTACTTCATATCTAGACTGCCGGGCAATACCAGCGAAATATGCCCCTATCTGTTCAGTCAAAGTAAACTACCCGCAAACTTTGCCGGCCGCAACCGCGGACAGTGCGAAAGTCTACCTTAACGGCGGCAATTTGAAACAAAATGGCGGATGGTAATGATTTAATCTGGAGTGACCAGTGACATATCTAAAAAAAATCTCTGAAAAAATACGCGGAAAGATTTTCTTTTATTTGATTTTTGGAATCTACCTGTCTTGAAACGTAAAAAATCAAATTTGGATGGGAGGGGATTAACATTTTTTTTTCTTTCTTGGTCAATTACAAAGGTTCATTATTGAAAATAATTAACCCAAAATGTCTAATAATTTACAAACAATTTTGTTTTCTAAATGGTTTAGCGGTGAATATTATCGTCATGGATTATTTTTGATCGAAATAGGACTGATTATTAGTTATTAATAATTAACATAACTGATTATTTTATTTTATTCATTTGTTTAAATTTCAATGGTTTGAATTTATTTTTTGACATGTATGAATGTAGTTTTTAAAATACTTTTCGGTTAGAATTGTATAAATTTACAAATTGTCCATATTGCTGTTTTGTGGTACATATTAAGTTTCAAAACTTAAGAGTTGTAGGGTTGAGGTTCGATTAGGTTGTGATAAATAGGATATTTATTTCATAGACGAATGCAGAATTTTCGTTTCCTATTAGTACAAGTATTTAGATATTTATACGATGCTCCATTATGGACTTCAATCCGTAATAATAGGTCAGGCGTAATGTAATTCAGGCGAATCTTTAACTTATGAATCAGCGCTAATTATTTACAACAATGAAATATTAAATATCCTTTCTGCTACTAGAATTTATTCCCAGTACTTGTTAATCCCTCTCTTTAGCGATATTTATCGTGGATTTATTACAGTCACTTTAGGGGTTCAGGGTACGGCGCAATTGATTCGCCTCGTTGACAAATGATGATTCTATCCACGGTGTCCCTCACGGTGATCGATGACTCCAGGTATCGGCTCCACGGTAGAAAATTCGGAGGGATCCGGGGCCAAATAGATGGCTCTGCAATAGTTGTTTTCTAACAAGTCAACTGGAATAGGGCAGTATTTTAAACCTTCAAGCCGGAAATATGTGAGGCCCTTAAGTTTATAAGGGTCGATATAAAGGAATTGTCAATTTCAGCCTTGCTTTTTACCTCGAAATATAGGGTTTTCCGCGCACTTATCTGTAAAGAATCGCTGTTATAATACTTCAATAACCTTGATTAAAAAGTTTATTTGCTGATTCTTGAGTAGTTTGTTTATCAAAGGTTACGCCATATAATTAATAAAATCATCATGCTTATTTTTATTGATCTATTATTATATAGATCATATATAGATATTATAACTATTATATAGAAATATATTTGATTTGCATAGTTACTAACAGTTAATAATATTTTTTTTCTAAAAATGTAATTATTGTAATGGAGATGAGCCATTCAGTCCCTTTACTAACGATTATTTATTTGTTTTATAGCATATATATATATATATATATATATATATATATATATATATATATATATATATATATATATATATATATATGTACATATATATTTTAAAAGAACTAAGAAAAAAATGAAAAATTTTAAATACCATCCCTGCTATAAAATCAATTATGTACATATATCTTAAAATTAGCTTGTGCCAAATATTAGCTCGTGGAGCAACTTATTCGTTAGGTGCTATTCGACTTACAGTAGCGTCAAATTTACAAAGAAAATTCAAACCATAGGCAAGCCAAAAAGTTTCCTGTCTATAGTATTATTATACAAAAAACAGTGAAAAAAACCATTGTTTTATATAAATCAGTTTAAAACCTTATAAACTAGTATTTACCTACTTAATAGAATATATTATGAGTAGTTCGTATTAAATTAATCATTACATAAATTAATGAATCAAATCACATAGCTAATAAAAATGAATATCACTATTAATATGGAACCAATAATAATAATCATATTACAACTATTATAATTTGTTTTAATCGTGTTTTTTTCTGTGTGCCTGGCTTAACTTATGACTTATATTTTTTAGTCTTCCAAATATTATCTAATTATTACTTTAAAAGGGCAAATATTTATTTAATGGTTAAAGCTAATGCTTATTATTTATACTCAATATTTATAGAGTGTATTTATATGTATTATGCTACATTTTATAAGTAATTTTATAATTTTTATTCGTTTTAACGATTTAATTCTTCGGAGCTTCTCCAAATTCACAAATAATATTTTAACATGTACGTCTTCCACTGAAAAATCTTGAGGCTTTTAGTTACATTTAGAATTTTATAATTGTTAAATGTGTTTTAATACTAACGATATACTTGTGATCACAACCAGAGACCCGTTCAGACCGGAATTTACTGTGCACACGCTTAACACCACTTGGTTGTATATGACGCGACATCCCTGAGCATATTCAGGTATAACAGGTACTTGCTACACCACAACATCTTGTTATACATTATAGTAACATTGTCTATATTAGGTAACATCGTAACATCTCGTGTTATCTCAGCTTACATTATCTGACATGATCTGAATGAACTGTTATTGCTTCGCTTTCTTTATTTATATATAATTATGTTCGTTTGTTTCTGCAAATGTGTAAAAATTGATTTTAAAGCAGTTATGCTGAAAAAAAAATTTCATACGAGTTCGATAGCTTTATAAGTTTCGGAAATTATTTTATTCTGGATGTGATTGTTGAAACTCTAAATCCTTAAAGATTTGTAAAGTTGTAGGAAATCTTAATGTTGTTTTATGCTTTTAATGTAGAAGAATTGCCTTTCTTATATAAGTGTCTATTTTCTCTGTACCTTTTGAGGTATATTTTAGTTGCTGACAAGACGTTCTGTATGTCGCAGCTTCTAAACCTGCATAAAGATGTTTTCACACGATCCGATAAATCTGAACCGACATTCGATTTATCGCGAAGGTGACAGAAGGAAGGAAATGTAACATCCGACTCCAATAATTATTGGACCGTGTGAAAGGAATGTAACCGAGTAAATTTACATCGGTTTCGGATCCGACTTCGATATTTATCGGACAGTGTGAAAAAGCCCTTAAGGTTTTGACTTTCTTCAGTGAAACCTGTCTATTCGACAAATTTTATTATTCTTTGCTTTATTTCTGATCGCATCCCAACCATCCTTAATTTGTAATTAGGTCTAGCTGGTTGGAATGGAACATGATCAACATTAAATATATTGAATAAAGTCAAGTTCTACCGAATCGATTGCGTCAGTTAAGACTGTGATTTTTTAGAGGACCTGATGTTTATTTATTTCTCATTATTTATTTGATTTCAGTTTTCTAGTCAGATAAAAAATTAATAATAAATTAACAATTGTTGTTACTTTTTTCGAATCATCGTTGTTTTCTTTAGTTTTTATTGATATTGATTTTTTAACATTTAAAAAAAACATTTCTTACATATCACAAATATTTCTGGAGCATATCACAAGTTCATGTGAAATTTGATAACCTAGAGCAATGATGTTATTATATTTTTTTTTTAAAATGTGCATTATTTAATTATGTAAATATTGAAGTAAATAAATACATATCTGCCTGTTGACCGTGTTTGAATTAACAAGTAGGTACTTGGATTTCTAAAATTGTAAGATGGAGTTACATATATCAACAATAGCTGACAGCCATATGTCAATACTTGGAATTTTCGAAGCCGTTGAAAGTTTTTAAATTCTTCAATTTCATAAGCTCTAAGGTGCGGTACAAAAAAATTGATCATCACGTTTTGGACCGAGTGATATAAAATTAACTGAGATTATGAACCCTAAAGGAAATGCCCCCTTGTGTCCCTTTTCCTTCGTTTCTCTTGTTGAAAAAATTATGCAAAATAGTTGGCTTCCTAGATTAAGGCCTGGCTAAATCATGCAGTAAATTTTCTTGACAATTTCGTAAAATGTTTTATTCTTAGCTTCTTAAATTTCTCTTTCCTGCTATTATATTACAGAACTACTTTATTTTTTTGAGACGTGTTCAGTTTAATCAATGATAGATTGGATGATTGCTTAGGTAAGGGAATGATTCATGAATTGGGAATCTAATGGAGGGTATAGGGCAACGGTTTATTATTTTAATATAATATATAATAATATAATGTTTTTCTTTCCAGAATAACATAAATACAATGTTTGATAACGGTTATTTGTGCTTGAAAGTAAGCTCAACGTCAGCCGGAGTAAGCAATAGATAGGTACTACAAATAAAGTGCTGATACGAGAAATTAAATATGAAAAAAAAAAGTACTAATAACTTTAAATTTAATGGAAATATCACTTTAAAATACGTAAATACAATGAATAAAAATATCACTTTGAAATATATATATATATATATATATATATATATATATATATATATATATATATATATATATATATATATATATATATATATATAACAATGATATATCAATGATATAACAATCAGATGATATAACAATAATATATATAAATATTGATATATAATATGTACTCAACTACATACCTAAATACCTCAACTACATTCCTGTTCCCACTGATATACAGTGAACCCTCGCCAATCTGAATTTTGCTAATCCGGACCATTTCATAATCCAAACCAAGCATAAAAAAAAATAATAACAAAAAAAAATGTGAACGTTTAATTTTAAAGTATATACATAAATTTGATGAAACAGTATGCATTATAAACACCTTTTGTGCTGTTAGACTTTATAAAACTAGTTAAAAATACCAACTCCTTTTATTTAAAATAAAAACTAAACTATAAATTCGCTAAGCCTATTTATTTTCTTGATTTCTTTTTATGAGGATATTAATTAACCTTTTTATTTAATTGGTTTTCAGAACAAAATTGTATTTTAATAAAATGAGTAGTTTATGCTATTCAATTCGCGTATATGTTTGGAATGTTAGTCTTTTTATTATGTATTTTTGATGCAACGTACTTTTAGTGACAATATAAATAATATGACGATATTTATAACTAGTTATATAATGCGAAACGTAAAACTTTATTTTTTATATGAGCAATCGAGTTAATATGTTATTGGCTGAGATTTATAGCCGAAAGAAAATGCACTGTACAAATTATTATTAAAAGGCAATGACATGTAAAGAAACCAACCATTGATAGCTCAAAATTTACTATTTTACGTTAGGACATCTTTTCAGGCATCTCGGAATGTTATCGGAAACAGATAGCGAAGACAGGTTACGAAATAGTAGCTCTGAGTGGGTATGGCGTTTGTAATTAAAGGAGATATATTGTTTCAAGTGAAATCAGTAACGTAATAACGATCTTTAAGGAGACTTCAAAGGATTTCGGATTGTAAGGATCGGATTCGGGAGGAACTTCATGGCTTCGGGAAGTCCCAAAGCTGGATTGTACTTTACACATTTATGATTTACTTAGTACAATACATTTATAACAATTTCGGGTCAACAGTAAATGTAATGTATTTGTTTGAACAATTTACAAAGTGTCATCTCCTGCAATCCTGAGCGCAATTAATTTATTTATTTGAGTTTTGACATTATGTTAATTATAACTTGCTATGGCATGTTTGAATAAAAAATATAAATTATTTGTCTTTCAAATAATTCTTTATCAAAAGTTTTATTTATGTGGCGTCGATATTTTATTTTTATTTTTATTTCCTTCAATTCTAGTTTCTAAAAAATCATAATTTAATGCTTGAATTGATCTATTATCATAAATATATTCAGTACAGTTCAACAACTCATTAATAGTTTCAAAATTATTCATCTATTTGGCTTCTGTGTTAAAGCGAATAAGTATTTCATTAAATAACTTTTCCCCATTAAATTCTCTATATAAATTATTTACACTACAAAACTCATTCCGAATTGTTTCACGGCTTTTATAAAACTCTTTAAATTCTATAGTTCACTTTAAAAATATGGGATATCAATAAAATGTTTCATTTCAAAAATGCCATATTTTATTAAATATCTTTAATTATTATTTAATCTTTGATTAGTTATTTGTATATTATATTATAATTATTGTATCATTTGCAAATTGCTTGCTTGATTTTTCCATAACCTTAATTTTGGCATAAAATTTAAACAAAAAAATATATACTTCTTAAAATTAACAGTAAAGTAAAATATTAAATCATTCATCATCATTTCATTAATTATTTCATTCATTAAATCATATCGATGTGTCATCCTCTTTCTGAATGGCTGAGGACAATGATTTCAGTAGAGATGATAACATATACCTCAGATCAGTGGGTATTGGCAAAGTTGAGAATCTGAGATCAGTGGAAAATTTGCAATTCCTTTTAAGTTCTTCTAGAAACAGTGATACAATTTACAAATGTGTCATCTCATGTAGTCCCTGTTCGGACGACAATTAACAATTTGTCAGGTGATGCGTCCCTGTTCTGATAACAAAGTCGATAGTCGCAAGCCTTCGAAAATACTTTCTTGGTTAGAAATACAAGATTACACAACTTACACTAGTGTTCTATGACAGGTTTATATACATAAAGGAGAGGATGCTAACGATAACATATTTTGCTGACATTGTTGACTTGTAAGGAAGTAATGTTATTACTTTCTGGGTTATAAACGCATGTGATAACTGTACGATTGTCGAACTTGGGTATAAGTTTTATTGGGATTGAAGGTGCAATTTAAACAGGTGTTCAAACGATAAAACCATGGGAATCTGCGCTGACTCTCACATATTAGTTCTTAGAAATGAGTTTTTACAACTTTTTTTTTCTCGGTGTAACTGACTATTCTTCATTGTATTAGCTCAGCAACTGTAAATTTATTCCGGAAGGTAACACCAGTTTGGTGGGGACCTTAGTAAACAGTCGTTTGAGAGGCGTTCGAGCGCCTTTAATCATCGGTGCTCTTCTCTGGCTCCACTAGACCAACGGACACTCCTACACCAACAATCCTTAAATACACACAAACTTGGTTCGTTTACTTTACAAGTGAGGATATTTATCTTAGGTAAATACTACGACTGTCACTATAAATTCACATAGTAGATTTACAATTGCATAACTTTGACTCTCTGATCCTAAATTATCAGAACTCTTGTAATTACCGATTTGAAACTGTTTTGAATGGGCATGTGGCGGTAACTGATTTGCTGATTAATTGGGTTGTAGTAGCGCTAGATATAGGAGATAGGACCGGGTACAATTAAGAATTGTGATTCATAAATCTTGATATTTTTACAGATATGCATTTCTATATATTTTTAACATTTGCGTTGCAAGTTTTTTTGATCATTTAAAAACTCATTTCAAAAAAAGAAAATCATAACTAACCGTATAAAGGACTATTCTACCTCTACAGTAAAATGAAAATCGAATGCTTCAATGACCATCGTTTCGATACTTCAACAGTGGACACAACATTATTAAAGTGGAAATAGGCATTTAAATTTTAGAATATCACAGTCTAAAAGTAAACCGCTTAAGGATGCTATTGATTGGAAAGTTATAAATAGCTTCGATTGGGTCTAGGCGGAAGGTGATAAATGAAGACAATGATGAAAGTTCTTGTCTGGGTCCTGATGAAGGATGGATGAAGGGTGACAGGGGAGGCAATTTAACTTTATAAAGTTAGCGAGGAAGAAAATAAGTTCGGGCCATTTATTTCAAAACAGAGGTTGCTTAAATATAGCGTGCAATTTGCAAAACATTCATAGGAAAACCATATATGCCCTCATATAATCTATAAATTTCATAGACTTGAATCGGCATAGGTATAAATAGTATTGAGCATAATGTTTTGTTATCACCGACTGTAGTTTTGAAGATTCTACGTATCACACACACACACACACACACACACACACACACACACACACACACACACACACACACACACACACACACACACACACACACACACACACACACACACACACACACACACACACACACACACACACACACACACACACACACACACACACACACACACACACACACACACACACACACACACACACACACACACACACACACACACACACACACACACACACACACACACACACACACACACACACACACACACACACACACACACACACACACACACACACACACACACACACACACACACACACACACACACACACACACACACACACACACACACACACACACACACACACACACACACACACACACACACACACACACACACACACACACACACACACACACACACACACACACACACACACACACACACACACACACACACACACACACACACACACACACACACACACACACACACACACACACACACACACACACACACACACACACACACACACACACACACACACACACACACACACACACACACACACACACACACACACACACACACACACACACACACACACACACACACACACACACACACACACACACACACACACACACACACACACACACACACACACACACACACACACACACACACACACACACACACACACACACACACACACACACACACACACACACACACACACACACACACACACACACACACACACACACACACACACACACACACACACACACACACACACACACACACACACACACACACACACACACACACACACACACACACACACACACACACACACACACACACACACACACACACACACACACACACACACACACACACACACACACACACACACACACACACACACACACACACACACACACACACACACACACACACACACACACACACACACACACACACACACACACACACACACACACACACACACACACACACACACACACACACACACACACACACACACACACACACACACACACACACACACACACACACACACACACACACACACACACACACACACACACACACACACACACACACACACACACACACACACACACACACACACACACACACACACACACACACACACACACACACACACACACACACACACACACACACACACACACACACACACACACACACACACACACACACACACACACACACACACACACACACACACACACACACACACACACACACACACACACACACACACACACACACACACACACACACACACACACACACACACACACACACACACACACACACACACACACACACACACACACACACACACACGCGGACTTAATATTCAGTGTTTTTTTTTTTGTTGATTCTTCGCTGATCTCTTAGTTCAAATCATCAGATTCTGTTGTAAAAATCCTTGTACCAGCTTATCTCTTTCAATTATAAATTATCAGCATTCTTTGAGATAATTCCTGATATTAACGCTAAATATTTAAAATTCATACAAAACCAAGCAGTGCTTAGCCGAACAAATGAAGTGCACTGGCTTCAAATTTATATTGAATGCCCAGTATATACTGAGTAGGTTTTGAAATTATATTTTTCTCGAATTTATTTTCTTTAGCTCATTGTTAGATTTAATCCATTAAAAAAAATAATATTTTAATATGACAATAATGAGATATTTTTGAATATGTATTGAGCTTTGGTGCTTTATGAAATTACTGAATTCCAATCCTTATCATTAGAAATTCTTGGACTGTTTCAATTCCAAAAAAAAAAAAGAAAAATTAGGTATCTCTGTAAATTTATCACACATTACTTTCTGTTTATTCCAGAAAAAAAAGAGAAATTTACTTGATAAATTAAATTTTTTACTTCTTGGAGTAATGAACGAAAATTGAATCATTATAATTGTCCTTACTGCCGTTATTAAGAACGGGATATTTTTGTCCATTGCGATGACGGCCTATCGAAAATCACCAATTTCCTGACTAGATAAATGGGGGTTGGCTTATGCTGAAGGGCTACGGACCATTCTTCTTTCCAATAACCGGAAGAAAAACCGAAAGTTTTTCCTAGTTTTTTTTAACTTCAGCTCGAGGCAATCAGTTAAAAAAAAAGTTCAAGCAAAGTTCTTGGCTTACGGAAGTTATAATTTTTATCATAATAAAAAAAAAGAAATACAAAATCTTAAATTACGGATTTATTATTTTTTTTTAAGGAAGATGAATCTCATACGATTTCATAGACATTATTTTTAAATTAACTTATTATATTTAAAATATTGACATTTAATTATTGTACGGATACAAACGCATTAAAAATCATATCAAGTTTAGAATATTATTAATCAAAAAAGTTTAATATATTTTTTCGAAAAAGTTAGTACAAAAATGAGACATAACCAAACTACATCATTAGTCATGCCATTAGATTAATTTTTTTCTTTTTACTCTTCATGATCCTATTTTATTTTTTCTATCTTTAGTAAAAACTGCCGATGCAAGAATTGGTAGATGGACAGGTAGAAAATATTTATATTTTCGGGGATTTCCACTAACAGAATTGGCCGTGGCCTTACAATAATAAAATACAAGATATTAATTAGGTATCTATATCAATTTATCACAAATTGTCTGCTGATTTGTTTCCAGAAAAAAAAGCGAAGAGAAATTTACTTGATTAATTTTAGTTTTTCACTGCTTGGAATAATGAGCGCAAATTGAATCAGATCAGATTCCTGATATATTGTGTGTAGCATGGCAAGTTGATAGTTTCTTGGCCTGTTATGACTTGTGATGACCAAGCGGCTTCCTACACTGCTGTTGTAAACTGTTTAATTGCCTCTTCCAATCTTTTTCTGTTTTGTGTGCTGTTGGCACAGATAGTTTACAATTTAGTTGCTTGCTTTGCTGTATAAGTCCCAATCAGTACCATCAATTAATGAAGCCCTCTTTCCATTGAGAAATGTCTTAGCACCCATAATTAAATTGATTCAGGTATGATTAGAGGCAAGGTTCTTCAGTTTTTACAGTACATGGTACAGTCCTGAGACCTTTGGGATGAGCTCATCAACGAGGAGCCATAAAAGAACCCCTGGTTTATCCCGTACAAAGTGGCTATAGATAAGCTTAATAAGATGCAGGTTATTGCAGTGTTAAGGCGTGATGGTACCCAGGTAAATACTCCGGAAAAGTCGGCGGAGATGTTTATCTCAGAAACCTACCCTTGGGATGATCCGTTTCATCACCTACCCGGTTTCGTAAGAGGCATTACGGTATGTCCACCAAGTACAGACTTGCGCCCTTCTTGGAATATATGGGATCTCCGAGCTGCTGTGGACATATGACTTGTCGTGCACCTGGTTTAAACCCAATTGAGGTGACAATCCTCAAAAACAGTATCCCCTAGATCGAAGAATGCCTAGACAAGGAATACTTTCCAAAAAGCTGGGAAATTCCCGACATCAGGTTCTTTTACAAAGGAAGAGACAAGAACAAACAATTAACTAAGTGTTATCAGCCTATATATCTCCTACCTGTCATGAGTAAAATATTAGAGAACCTGATGGCCAGGATTCTGGAGTCCGTCTTCTTTAGAGCGAGTCAGCATGGCAGTGCGGATCTGCTAAAGACAGGGAAACTGCTGTTGCCGTGCTGAGAGTACACCGAGACGTTGAAGAGAGGGCAGAGAAGTATGTTATGCTTCTCCAGTTCGACATTACCTCCGCCTTCGATAACGTTTGGTGGTCGACTTGCTCCAGCAGTTGCTCAAGTATGAGGTTCCCAGCAACTTGCATGGTCTCTTGAGTTGCTACCTCCAGGACCGAGCCTTGAAGATAAGAGATTGTCCATAGGAAATTGGTCTTCGGCGAGCTGTTACGAGTGGAGAGATTTTCCGCCGCGGCTTAAGTGGATGAACTGGCCGTTTTGTTGGCCTCGAACAGCAGAGCTTGATTTAAAGATGCAGCTAAACGGTGCTCCATCCTGGTAGGAGGATGTAGTGAGAGAAAGAAGTTGATATTGGCCGCTGCAAAGATTCAGGCTATTCTCTTCAGAGATACGACTGACTGTACCCACTCTATTACTTTAAATATACAGGAAGAAATGATACGTCCAAGTGAGATTATCACGTACCTTGGTTTAAGAATCGGAAGAAAGTTTGGACATCGACTAACCCTACCCCTTAATGAGCTCAATTGTATCGAGGGGGGGGAGGAGCACTTTTTGGGACCTGAGATACCCAGCAATTTTGACTATTTCTAAAGGAGTAATAGTGAGCATTCTGAAGTATGCGTTCCCCGCTTGGAGTCAGAATTTCTCGCACAGACTAGAAAACAGACTGGCGACGATCCAGCGGACACCTCTGCTGAGGGTCACCAGGGCGTACAGAATGCGTCAGAGTGTCTCATGAGGCGGTGCAGGTCCTAGCAGAGGGAATAGTTCTTTCGATATAAAATTAAGAGGAAAAGTCTGGTGGATGTACTGGAGAATCTCCGAGTGAGGATCAGAGAAGATCAAAGCAGATGGAAGTGGGTCCTCCGGGAGAACACATTAGAAGAATGGAACCAGCGATGGTTGACGACCCGAAAGGGGTTACTCTAAGTACTTCCCCACTGGAAGCCACATGGATCCTCCAAGACTACTAAGTCTCACAGCGCGTAGATGTTTCAGTGCAAAGCTCGTTAAACATGCTAAGTAAATCGATCCGAGCATATCCTTCTTGCCTGCGCCGTCTATGAGGGCCGAGCTGCTGAGGAAAACAGCTCTAAGTTCTGACGTAGAGCGATCCCCCTCATCTAATGGCCAGGAAGAATTAACCGTACTACAAGGCCTTTGTGTACGGGTGGAAGGAAATAGTTGGTCCAACCCACTTTACCTTGGGAAGGAGAGATGAGCGAGTTACAGCAGGAAGATCGCCAAGCAACGGTAGCCGACGACACAAAAGAAAAAAGTACCAGCTGTTTGTTTGTACAGCAATTTATAAAAAATATAAATTGTCCTACTTGTAGGAGTGGGTTGTAACTTTCTGCTGACTGCAACGAATACCCGTATTGCCTCAACGCAGGGCAGGGTTTTTAATAAACAATAATAGTCAGGCTTTTATATTTTAAATTTGGTAAGTACGTTCGTTTGTTGCGAATAAACACGTCAAAGGATAGTCTATGTACAGCAGACCTAAGGTTTCTGCTTCTCGGAATACGCAGTCTCCTTTAGTTAATTATAAAATTCTTTTATACTATATAATCATCCATTTTTATCAAAAGTAAAAATGAGGGACAGATAATTATTTCAAATAAACAATATTAACTGTACTTTAGAGGAAGAATTTTGAAAATTCGGCATTTAAGTCCTTTCAGACTATTTCAATGATAATTTAATCGATCTGATATTAAAGACCTCTTAATTCTACGTTGACATAATGAGTTTCATCAAAATCGTTGTAGTCCTTTTTGAGAGAATAATAAAGAAGTGTAAAACTAACTGTCGATATTACCGACGATTAAAAAGTTTCTGTCACGTGCACACACAAACACACACGCAGAGACCATTTTAACTTGGATTCGATATTTTTTACGATTCAAATACTTTCCTTTGATATTCATAATTTTGATATTCATAATTTCCTTTGATATTCCGTTAATATTCAAAAAATGGTATATTTCCTTTAATACTGAAAAGAATATTAGAGACAATATTAAATAAAAATAAAGTAGGATAGCTCAGAAAGAAAGCCTCTGGACTCTTAACTCCTGGATTCGGGTTCGGGTCCGGCTGTGGCAGATTATTTATTCTGTTATATCTATCAGCTCCATTTTATACCTCAATAAATATTATTTAAAAGATCATTAATTTTTATTCTCTCATGTCAACTATTCGATTTTTGTATTCATCGATGGATATAGATTATTCTTTGCGTCAACCTCGACTGTAGGCTCATGATAAATTTTAGGTATTGTACCTTAAAATTTAACAATATGACTGAGAAACCACACCTAACTATGGGAACGGACGGTTGTAACAGCTGGCAATTTACAAGCTATTATAGCCTGTATTAGGCTGTGTTTACAAGTCCTAAGCAGGCTCTTACGCTAACCAAATAATCAGAGGTTGAACGGTTGCCTGTTGAGACGGTTTAGTTAGAATTGTTCAACTGTCATGTATCGATCACTCTGTAAATGATGGATGTGAAATGTTACCGCTGAAATTTCTCTTCGTCGCCTACTTATACCTAATATATTTCTGAATAGTTCTTCAGTTAATGTCAAGCAAGAGTGGTTTTGGTGTGAATATAAATTATTATAGAAGGATTTTTATCTATTTCAGAGCGAATTCAAAACATATTCTGTTAAATATTAGATATCAACCTACCAATTTGTGTATTCCTTCTAATGGTCCTGCTCCCTTTGAAAAATCTTTTATCATTCTTGCTATCTCATTTTATAGTGCCTTACCAATCTCCATTCCTAAAGGTTTTTCCCTATCGTCATAAAAACCCTAATTTATTTCTCCATCTCCTCCATGAGCAATCTTCCTCATAATGTAAAGAATAAATGTCTATGTAAGTTTTTACAAATATGTGTATATGTATCTACTTTAAATTTTTATTTTATTTATATAGCTATTATTATTAATCCTTTAGTTTATAATGCAATTAACCTAAATTAATATAAATGATGCTGGAATTTTTCATTTTTGTTATTCATAGAGACTAAATTTCCAAGAATAAAGATTAATTTTTCATTTCAATTAAGAAGTAATTTTTGGAACTCCGTATTTTTATAAACATTATTACAAAAAAAAAATCTTGATTAATTAAATATTATTTTATTACTAAAATCGCAGATGCTTTTTCAATTTTTAGACCGACTTTGTTACCCTTACAGGTAACCTTTGTCCTTCATAAAATACGATCTTTCAGAAAAGTCAATTTTGAGCTGGAACGAGCGCTGGTTCCACTCAGATAAATCACCCTGTTTACATAGATTTATTCCAAGATTAACAACTATATACTGAAATTCACAAATGACAAACTAGCACAGATTTTTACTTAACATGGACAGACCAAATCATACTTGAAAAGATTCCACATAATTAGTGACTGGACTTGTTGGCTTGAATGCATGTGCAAGAACAAACCTTTTGTCATATAATTTTCGAATGCCAATTGTATGAGAGGCAAAGATCTAAATTAATTATTTGTAAATAGTTTGTATTTTGAAAAGTTGACTCAAATATTGAGGAGTTGTAGTGCTTATATTAATTACAGTGGTGCAAAGATGTGAAACAATGAACTTACTTATGGACCTTTGTATATTTGCATATATTTAAAACATATATGCACTATGCATTATTTGACAAATATTTATAGCTATAATCTTTTATGTTTGTTATAACCTATGGCTTTTGCACTTGAATACGGTTTATATACAATTTATATTTTAGTTATTCTAAAATAGATATTGATAAAATAGATTTTGTTTTTATAAATAATGTATGTAGTCTAAAGCGATCTTCACACATGGGAACATCGGTTCGTCAACAACGGTTCGGCGAATCAAGTTCTTGTTATGTATAGAGCTAACTAACAACAGTTTATAGATTTTTCCTTTGTGCTTATAGTGTGTTGATAGCCACGAACCGAAGTTCGGTTCGCTAAACCGTTGTTCGCGAACCGATGTTCCCATGTGTGCAGGCCGCTTAAGAACAGAATATGCAAATGTATGGAATGTACCAACAAATAAACGGTCCTTTGACTACTTTGAAAGAAAAAAAGAAGTATCCATTCATCGTTTAATTATGTACTTTTTTGAAATAATATAAACCAGAACTTTTACTACAGATAAATAGTAAAATCTGAACAGTTCTCTATAATTACAAAAAAAAAAAATTAAATATCAAACTCTAACCGAATTATGCAATACAATTAGATGTCACACTTAAAAAAAAAAAAGAAGAGGTCATAATGGTTATTTTATTTTTTTAATTTACCAGACAGCAATGGCAAAATAATTGATTTTATCAAATGTAAATTTAACTTCGGTATAGAAGATTGGCCACAATCAGCAAATTTGATGATAAGATGACGTATAATTTTGAATAATGTAATTCAAGGAAGAAGATCTTGGTACATGCAGCTGTAGCCATATCATTTATTATGTCCGTGTAGTTTACGATGGAAGCGGAAAAAAGTGTGTGTTGGTCCAATTGTAAGAGTTCTATTATTTACGTACCAGCTTCTGTTATTAGTCTAAATATTTTGCATTGTGAAATTTGTAGTTTTTGTAATAATTTTAATGAACCATATATCTGTGCCCGTATGGTTTTCTTTATTATTATACATATTTTATATTTTATTAATACTTGGAAATAAGAGAACTCGTTTTTTAAAGCTGATATTTATTAAACTTAAGTAGCAGTTAAGAACTGTGAAAATAAAGTATATTGAAAAAATAAAATAAAATATTAACAGATTACTAATTAATAAAAGTCTACTTCGAGAAACAGTTAGAAAAAGATTTTCTTTAGATTTTTTTATTGGACCCCGCTGTTGATAATTAATCTGAATTATTTTCTTTAACTACTTAATAAGTTCTACTACGGTATTATAGCTTTTAATGCAGTTATAAATATTTTTAGTGCTTGTGATTGTGATCTTAATACTCTAACTGCGCATTTATTGAAATAAACGTTTTCTTAATGAGAATAGTTTTCCAGCCATTGATGTAATAAATAACCAAATTATAAATAGGTTTAAGATAAAAAAAATGTTTAATATAATTGTTATTATTAGATTGAAACATTCATGATTTTCATCTACTACTTCATAGTGCTATTGACTTAAAGATATCATTTATTTAAGATATGTGGTATCAGAAATTGGAATTCATTTTGTCGTTAGTGATATTTAGAATAGAAGTTAGAATAGAAAAATAAACTTTATTCTGGGACTAGGTCCCTTAAGAATAACAAGAATGTGGAAGTAAAAAAGAAAACAGAAAAAAAATGTCTGGCCAAAGACTGATTTTGTCAATTGATATTTACAATAATCTCAATTATAACACAAAGTAAAGAGAGAGAAAAAAAGAGCATTCTTCTCGTAAAAAATAAATATAATTGTACTGATAAAAAAATAAAAAATGAAAAGAAAAGACAAAAAAACAAAACAAAGAAAATTAAAAATATAAAAATAATGAAGGAAACAAATATTTTCTACTAATCAAGATGTTAATCTTGAATTAAAATTTAATGATTGGACAGCGTATTTTTGGGATATGAGGAGATATAGAAAAAGGTGGCATTTGAAAGTGGAGAGAGAAGAACAATAGCGGTATTAGAAGGGAGGGAATTCCAGAGGATAGTGGAGCGGGCAAGAAAGGAACGTTCGAATGTATTGGCTCTGTGGGAGGGAGTATAGAGGCCAGAAAGGCGTGATCTTGTTTCCTCTGAGCGAACAGAGGATTTGAATTGAAGGAGACTGTAGGTGTTGGAAGGGTGCTGGGAGTTAATGGTTTGGTAAAGAAAAGATCCAAGAAAATGTTGTCTGCGAGCGAAGGAGAAGAGCCACTTTGACTCGCCGTAAAGTTTTGATACGTGAGACCGCCTCGAGGCACCGAAGACACATCTTAAGAAACAGTTCATGATATGATACGCTTCAATCTGTCCTCGAGTACAACCGAGAGGCCACCGTATACCACACAGCCATAATCAAAGTGGAGGAAAATTAATGAGAATACGAGTAGCTTATGAGTGGATTGTGGAAGAAGATGGCGGGAACGATGGAATAATTTTAGGGTACTTATTGACCGTCGAGAAATTTGGGAAATATGGGGTTTCCAGGAAAGGTTTTGGTCAATAGTAGTCTCTAAGTTTTTGACAGAGGAAATGAAAGTGATAGGATATTCATTTTGGAATTAATTAGGAAATGTGGCGTTGGATCTGAGGAGGGAATTGAAATCAATAAGAATGGCCTGAGTTTTCGTTGCGTTTAACCTTAATTTATGAGATTTGCCCAGGCACTGATCCTATCTAGGTCTTTCTGAATATTGGCAAACGCAACTATTAACTCACAAGGGGGAAAGGAGAAATAGATTTGGATGTCATCGGCGTAGAGGTAGAGGTGGAACATGGAAGTGGGAACATTGGTGGATTGAATCGGAAAGATCATTGATATAGGAGTTGAAAAGAAGAGTTTATCCTTGGACTACTCCTGAGGATGGGGTAAGGAAGGAAGATAGTGGTTCGTTATGAATAGCAACTGCTTGTGACCGATCGTAAAGGAATGATTGAAACCATCGAACAGAGCTGTTGGAAAAAGATAGAGATTTTAGAAAAGAGGATAGAATGGTACAGGGAATTAAAAGCTTTGGAGAAGTCAAGAAGTATTAGTACATTTTTCGTCCATAGCAGTATGTATGTCACTTGTGATTTTAGTGCGAGCGGATTGAATTGAGAAGCCAGGTCGAAAAACAGATTGGAGGAGATAGAAGGTAGACAGATAGAAGGACCAATCTAATTAGGGATTGATAAATTATTTGACACTTCTACAATTTTGTTTTATTGAAAACTAGTTTCGAATGTCATATATTCATCTTCAGTTTTAAAAACACACAAAAAATTCAAAAATAAGCAATTCAAAATACAGTTTGGTATTATTATACATATTAAATTAGATGTAATATACTGGTTTCTTCTCTCATTGAACTAACAATGAAAGAAAGGTAGGTAGGATGTTTATAGGTAAACGGTTTAAGGGTCTGGGTTTTTCCATTAATGCCGGTGAGTAACTGGTTTTTCTGTTATAGATGGGAATACATTTAAGATTGGACTATTGGAGATATTTAATTGGTCATTTAAGCAAAAATATGGATTGGATTTGAAGGATTTTATTATTTCAAGTGCTTCATATATATTTAATTTGAGGCTTTTTTCAACGTGATGTATTAATTTAACTCATTTAACTGAGTCTTTGGTGCATTTATGTTTGTTTTTTTCATTTAAATGAATAGCAAAGTTTATGGAAAATGCATATTATATGCACGTATATATTCCTTGTATGTGATATCATGATATCTATATCATGATATATATGATATATATCATCTATATCTATATCTATATCTATATCATGATATCTATTCAACAACCCCTGAAGATAGGCCCATCCCGAAACATTATATTTTGATTCCATATTACGGCCCTATGTCCATCAAAGACGGAAATGAATTGAAAAAAAACTTGGATTAAACCCTGCATTTAAAATAGAAAAAAACCGTATCCTCATATTTCTCTTCTCCTAAAGAAAAAGTAGACCCTTTCCAAAAAAACCGAGTATACGAACTAAATTGTAATGATTTTGCAGCCAAATACAGGTGAAAACTGGAAGATCGCTAAATCAGAGATTAAAGGAACATATACGTGCATATAATAATAAGACAGAGAATTCCAACTATGAAATTCATTTCAATGAAAAAACCCATAAATTCATCAAAGACCCAGGAGTTAAATTAATACGTCACGTTGAAAAACCCTCAAATTAAATATATATGAAGCATTTGAAATAATAAAATCCTTCAAATCCAATCCAGATTTTTGTTTAAATGACCAAATAAATATCTCCAATAGTCTAATCTTAAATTTATTCCCATCCATAACAGAAAAACCGATTACTCACCGGCATTGCTGGAAAAACCCCTACCCTTAAACCGTTACCTATAAACATCCTACCTACCTTTCTTTCATTGTTAGTTCAATGCGAGAAGAAAGCAGTACAATCTTTTCTTTTTAATAAAATCCATTTAAACCTTGGTGAGTACCAACATATATTTGATTTCTTGTCTTATTTAAATTCATAATTCATAAATGTTTTATAATACTGATTTATATTACATTCAATTTAATATTTATAATAATACCAAACTATATTTTGAATTGCTTATTTTTGAATTTTTTGTGTGTTTTTAGATCTGAAGATGAATGTATAACATTCGAAACTTGTTTTCAATAAAACAAAATTATAGAAGTAGCAAATAATTTATTAATCCCTAATCAGATTGGAGAAGATCAAGTAGTTTCGAGGAAACTAGATATCTGATATCTATATATATTCTTTCTAGAGGTTTAGAAAGGTCAGAGAGGATGGATATTGGACGATAGACTTTAGGATATGTGGGGTTGGAGTTTTGCTCCAATAATTGTACTAATGCTCTTTTTCAGGAGTTTTGGAGGGAAAAATCATATATGAACAGAAAAATCGGCAGGATTTCTGGAAGGTATAATTCCATCAAACCCTATGGAATTGGTATGAGATTTTAACATAGTAGAAATAAGGATAAGGTCAGAGAGATGTTGGAAAAATAAAAATTATTGGAGTTAAATGATGGAACTAATGAAAAGTGGGATGGGAATAAATATAATGATATTGATTCATTATATACAAAATTAGAAAAAAACACTCAATTATATTGGGGGCATTACTCATAATTTTAATTTATTTTAATAATTAATTCTGTTGAATATGTTAGCAATCTATAAAATACCAAAACGTATCTATTAAATAGAAGCGTGGTGACATTGTACAAGTTTTTCAAATTGCAAATTATTGTTTTTTAATTGCTGTCGAATGTTTTTGTCGTGTACGTTGCCAACCTCTCAAATGTATTCTATGCATGCTAAATGTTAATTTATTAAAAAATGCTAATTAGTGCTTAATTTTGTTACAGGTGAGTACCAGTTCTATACAAATATAAACTCAGTTCACAGTGAGTTATACATATTTTATTATTAGTGAAATTTGTTTGTGGGTTTGTAGCATTCAGTATTGTGTAATTTAATAAATGTATTTTATTTTCCATAAAATTGAAGTAATTTTATATGTATTTGATATTACTGTTATAAATACAATATATAAAGAAAATGTGAATCCATTGGCGAAAATGTGAATCTCTGAATGAAATACAAATATATTATATTCTATACTATAAATTTATACATATTTATTTGTTTCAATTTTAATCTGGATGTGTTGAAATGATATTTCAGGCAGACTTTTTATTGAGGGCGGTTTGAATTAATGATATTGAACATTCATTTGGGATTTTTTTTTTAATTACCTAAAAATAAGATTTTTTCCAAATTGAAAGATCGAACCTCATTACAGACGTTCTTGCTTTATTATTATTATTATTTTTTTTTATTCTGTATAAGAAAAAATGCGTTCCTAGTAACCAGGGTGCGAAGAAGAAAAAAATTTCTAAGCTACTCTGAGGTCTCCTCCGAAGATGTTAAAATTCTATCGCATCTGGTGGAAAGGCAACACCAGGAACCTTGCAATGTTTGCTCTATTCAAACCATTCCCTTCGTTACTTCCCTCGCCTGAGACCTTTATTAAATTCCCTAGTGTTTCCCACCGAGCCAGAGATGCTCTGAATGCAAACTTGGCGATGGTCAACATCGGTCCTGGGCTTGGATTTTACTTTCTGGCACCGTCTTCTTGGAGAACTAGATTGATAAAGCTTTCCCCGGCTCTATCGAGTTTGTGGTCTGTTTGAAGGGCTTTTTAGTAACTCTTATTTTCTCGGAAAAAAGTTAGTTAAGCTGTTTGTATTTGATTTATAAAAACAGAGTCAATAGTGTTATAAACAAATACAGTAAATACAGTAAATAATTAAGAAAAGTTCAATAGTAAAATGAAATAAAGGAGATTTTAATAATTACAGACATTTAAATTATAATTAAATATATATGTACACCTATCTACTAACAATTAACAATAACTAACAAACAAAATAGACAATAACAACAAAGACTATAATAATAATAATAAACATAAAACTAAAAACAGTAAATATAAAATATAAACATAAAATGAAGATGTAATAACTATAGTACTTACATAAATGCGAAAGATTGGTAGTTAAGGAGGTGGCGAAATAATTGATGCTTGGAGGAGATTAAGGATGAGGATTTGCGAATGGAGTTGGGTAAGGAATTCCAAAATGAAGTAGCTCGAAAGGTAAAGGATCTTTTAAAAGAGGCAGTTATATGGAAGGGTACATACAAGTTTGTAGGTTGGGATCTGATGTTTAAAGAGTGTACAGAGGAACACCGGGTGAACAGATCAAGAATATAAGGAGACTTTTTGGTTTTGAAGGTTCGAAAAAGATATATACCTAGGAAGTATTGCCATCGGAAAACAGGTTGAAGCCACCTTAACTCGGCATACCAACTGGAGAGATGGGAACGCCTGGAGATTCCGAAGATGAATCTAATGAAGCAATTCATTAGTCTCTTCAGTCTCATCTCAAGCCCGCCAGACAGTCCGCCATACACAAGGCAGCCATAGTCGAAGTGGCGGAAAATGAAGGACACAAGGAGCTGACGGGTTTAAGGAGGTATAGAATCTCGAAATCTTAGGAACTATTTAAGGATAGCAATGGACTTTCGGGTGATTTGGGAAGTGTGATTGTTCCAGGATAGGTGTTGATCAAAAAATACTCCCAGGTTTCTGACAGTGGTGTGGAAATGGATAGGTAGGCAGTTGAGGTAGAGTAAGGGATAATAAGGAAGGGAATTGAGAAGATGCTTGGACACGATGAGGATGGCCTGGGTTTTTTTAACATTCAGCCTCAAATCGTTGTGTACTGCCCATGCGTTGATACAATCTATATCTTCATGTACCTTTCGCATAGCCTCAAGCATCTCGGTAGGATAGAAGGATTGGTAAATTTGGAGGTCATCAGCATATAAGTGATATTGTGAATGATGAATGAAATCAGGGAGATCGTTAATAAAGATAGAGAAATATATTGGTGAGAGTGAAGACCCCTGAGGAACACCACGTGTTAGTAGGAGGTGGGGGGAAGGAGGTTTATTGGGGATGATAACTGCTTGGGAGCGAAGAGGCAGGAAGGATAGGAACCACTTTAAGAAACTATTTGATAAGGAAAGATTTTAGAGTTTGGAAAGAAGGGTGTTATGATTAACTGAGTCGAAGGCTTTTGAAAAGTCGAAGAGAATAAGGATAGTCATTTTCTGTTGGTCTATGTAGGATTGGAGATCTTAGGTGATTTTCAACAAGGCAGATTGCGTGGAATATAGGGATCGGAAGCCAGACTGGAGAAGGTTGAGGAGAGCTTTTTGCTCAAGGAAGTTATTAAGTTGGGAGTGGACTATTCTTTCAAGTGGTTTTGATAAGTTGGAGAGAATGGAGATAGGTCTAAAGTCGAAAACTGTGGTGGGAACCGGAACTTTATTCAACGGATGGACTATGGCTTTTTTCCTAGTTGCTGGAAAAATGGAATTTTGGAGGGAAAAATTATAGATATGTAAAAGGCAGGGAAAAATGGCAGAGAGAGACATAGTTTGATGATTTTCACAGGAATGTGATCAGGGCCAAAGTCATTCGTTCTAGACTTGAGAACTGAGGAGAGTAACTCTTCAGGGGAAATATTTGTAAAGTAGAAATTTTCAGGATCAAGGGATGTTTGTGAAGTGCGCATTGGAGGAGAGTGCGATATAGGAAGAGGATCAGCAAAATAGGGATTAAGTTCGTCAGGAGCAACCGGGTAATAAGTGCAGGATTTGGAGTTTATTACCGATAGGTTTTTAAGGATTTTCCATCTGGACTTAGAGTCGTTGGCTTGTAATAAGGTGATGTGGAAATATTGTGCCTTGGCACGACGTAAGGAAGATTGGGTGAGGTTTCGTAGGGACTTGAAAGAGGAGTAGTCATCGGTAGCACGTGTTCGTCGAAAGCGTCTCCTGGCAGCATCTCTTCTCCTCATCAACTCTCCAGTTTCTGTATTAATCCAAGGAGCCGCAGGACGTCTGAAGGTGGAGGTCTTTAGGGGTGCGTGGTGGTTTAAGAAAATAGAGAGATTCTAGGAAATTGAGGAATTGAGGATTTCATCAATGGAGGAAGAGGAATAGATAGGTTCCAGAGATTGGGAAAGTGAATCGAGGAAAGGTTTTAGTTTTTCGGAGGTTAATGAGTCGAGGTCCTGCCAGGAAATTTGTTTGGGAATGAGCTTAGGAGTTGGAATATTATAGGATATCTTGATAAGATCATGACATGAAAGGAAGGGTACTGGATTCTGTGAGGAAGAAACTAAGTATAATCACTTTGCTGTATAAAGGCACGTAGGTGAAGAGGGAGGATTCGAATGTAGGATCAAATCGGACATGAGGAGGTCGGTATACTGTTACATAGAGGAGGGAGGATGAATTAAAGAAATTTCCAAGAAAAGATATTCTAAATGAGGTGTGTCAGGGGAATGTGATTTGGAAAGGATTTTTACTCTCAAACTATCATGAACGTAGATACCTACACCTCCACCAGTTCGGTCCTCCCGATCGTGACGAAGGAGTATGTAATTGGGAATGGATCTATATCTTCTAGGATCTATATCCATTCCCAATTACATACTCCATCACGTATTCTATAGGAGGAGGGAATATTTGGTTTGAGCCAGGTATCTGGAACGGCAATAATGTGATAGAAATCGTGAAGGAAATAGTCAAGGAATTCATCGAAATGGGCTGGAAGGGATTGGGAGTTAACGTGGCAGGACAATAGGATACTAGTCATAAAAGGAAAAAGAAGGATTTTTATCAGAGACAAGCAAAGGAGAGTTAGGGTTGGAGCAGGAAGACACAATTGATGATGTTTGTAATAGAATTACAAAAAAAAAAAAAAAAAAAGAGAAAAAGAAAAAACGAAAGGAAACCATTACTTTCAACATGAGTAATAAACTTTGCTACGGAGAAGATTAAGTATAAAGAGAGAGAAAGAGACCTTGTAAAGTAAGATAAACGATAAAAAAAAAAAAAAAAGAATATATACATAAAAATAAGTTGCAGAAAAAAATAAAAAGAAAATTTTTAGGTACCCTGGAACAGTGAAATACAAATCATTGATAAGTTTCAATATCTTCCTCTTTATTAATGATGATTACTGGTGAGCCATCCTCTTGCCTGCATCGGAGACGCCCTCGAGTGAACCAAGCATAGTTAACTTTGCCGGCGGCCTTCTTCTGCCTCGCCAGCCAGTAGAGATGACGATTGGCAGTGCTCATCTCCTCACCAACGTAGATACGCTCATCGCTCTTCCAGCCGAGTTACCTGACCTTTAAATCTCTTTTCACCTTCCGTAGACAAATCACCTCGTCCCGGACTGTCTGGCGGACGAAGCGCACGACGATCGCGGGCGGACGGGGATCCTCTCCTCTGGGCCTCTTTCTTTCCATTGAGACCAGGTCTTCAGCGCTGAGCTTGATGCCTAGAGTAGCTCCAACTGAGCAGACAATACCCTCAGAAGTTTCACCATTTTTTGCAGGGATTCCGCTAATTTCTAAGGAATGTGAGAGCTGGGCTTGTTCAACGTGATTCAGCCTTACCGTTTTAATTTAATTTTTCAAATTATTATTTTCCATTATAATTTTTCAATGAGGTCATCTTGTCTTTTTGCTCGTTCCTTTATCGATTTTAGTCTTTCTTGGTTTTCAAAAATGACATCAGTCTGCTTATTTATGGAGCATTTAATGTCCTTAATGTCATCTGTAACCTTACCGATTTCGACGAGTTCAGCATGACGTTCTCTTCCATATTTTTGCTTGGTACAGCACTATATTGCCTGTTACCAGACTTGCCCGAGCTCTCACAACTGCCGCAACTCCATTGTTTTTTATTTCTCATTTGAAATATTTCTATCTCTGACATGTTGCAGCATTTTCCATGGAAGATTGCTTTACAAACGTAGCACGCGAGCGCTAATTTATCGTCTTTGGCAATCCCGTTCTTACAGGCTGGACACTGTGCCATTATGGAGGCTCTGGGTAGTGTGACTAATAAGAGATAGAGGGGATAACAGTGGTGGGGAAGCGCCGATTTTAGAGTGGGGATGGATAACCACCTAATCTCTGCGAAATCGCTACAGATCTTGCTTTAATTCTATATCAATTGTTTCCCTCACAAACAAAGGCGTTAGTTGATTCAAATTGTAATAACGTTCTAACAAAAAATTTGTTTGTTAGTATAAGTAAACAATTTCTACTCACAATTTGTTGAATAGAAAATAAGAAAGAATTATAAGTAACGGAGTACGAGCTGTATAGGAACGATACTAACTGTTTGAAGGCTAGAGCCAGACTGATCTACTCCGTTCATAAGTAGGTTACTACTTAGTTCTAGAACACTCCCCACGTTTTGTAAATTATATATGTATATGATTATTTAAAATATTAAAAAGAAATGAAATTCAAGAAGAAATAAAAACAAGGTTAAAATGGGAAATGCAATTGTTTCTCCATTGCAAAATTACTTAATTTGCTTTACTATACTGGATGTCCCAGAAGGAAACGTCAGTAATTCAGGGAGGAATACTCTATCAAAAATGTTATACAGCTACCGCACCGCCAACCGCACCTTCTTATTTCAATCCGTTTTGTAGATATAATTTTTAAAGGGGTTTTCAAGAAAACCACGCCTTTTTTTTCAACAAAAGTCCAAATCTATCTATTCCAAAAACTTTGACAAAAGTCGAGACATTTTCCGTTACTGTAGATGGATTTGGAGTTCTATTGGATAAAAAGCTTGGTTTTCCTGAAAAACCCTTTGTATAATCATATCTCGAAAACGGATTGTAATAAGAAGATACGGTTGGCGGCACTGAACTACATTTTTGATAAACTATCTCTCATCTGATTCCTGACATTTCCTCTTGGGACAACCTGTATAGAAACCTGAAAGCAAGGATATACAAAACTAGCATACTTCCTACAATTTACGAGTGGGAAACGTCGGTGACTTTAAGTTTTTGAAAAGAAATATTGCGGAATAAACAGCGCTTATTCGACAGATAAGTGTCATAGAAGATCAGCGGTGACGTAGATGAAAGCATTGATAAAGGTTCGCACACCTTGAGGGTTTGTGTTTTGATGGAAATTAATGGAGGCTTGAACGCAAGGACATCGAACTGTTATTGACACCGAACCATCAGGCTCCCTAAGTCTTTTATGCATATTTATATATCTATATAATCATCCATTGTTAACACTAAATAGCTAATTATTACTATAACTCATATTTCCATTACTCTCTATGCTCATTGGTTCAGACTATTTGTAAAATATATGATTATATTAATTAATTTTTGGCAGATTAATTAGTTTTTAATGTAGGATTAATTTAAATATTAGGCAGGTCAGGATTTTATATCAATGTTAAATAAGGGATTTTTTGTTGTATGTAATGTGCTTATTTTCTTTTCGAAATAAGTTGTTTTGTTTTTATTACAAATTGGTTATATATAACTAATAAAAATTTAGTTTGTACATTTAATACATTAATTGATATTCAATAAATTGTAAATATAAATTTGGTTCATTAATATATATATATGCACTCATATAGCCCTTTCTATTTGCCTTTATTGTCTGAGGTGTCGACATTATTGCAAGAGGTAACACTCGCTATTAGCCGTAAGCAGCTACTGCTGCTCGAAATCTCATTCCCATTAATTAAATCTCATGTTTCATTGAAGTTAGTTACCTATGCTAATTGTTCATAAAATATATTTTATTTTTATTATTTTGCGGTCAAAAGAGGTAAAACGATTTAATAGTATGTCGATTTAAATATCATTAGTTTAATTAGTCCATTAGGTTAGTTAGGGTTTTATATCCGTAAAAAGTAAATAAATTTATATCCGATTGTTGTTATATTTTTCTAATAGGTAATCTTATTTTTTTTTTTTTTTTTAATGGTAGTTTATTATTTCGATAAATTAACTGATATTGAACACATCGAATTTCAAAGTCATTTTAAGGGTTTTAAAAAAAATATTTTACAGTCATTTTCAGATCCGATTTTATTTAGTTCAAAGAAGTAAGAGGTCATTAAGTCCGCGAATTAACTAGATTTGACCTCCAATTGTTATAGGACAACGTTAAACAAAATCGATGTTGCTATTTGCCTTTATTCTCTGGGGTGCCGACATTATTGTAAGGGATAAGAGGGCAATGTTCCGGTTTGTTCTACTCCTAAGTTATATTTGGAACTTGCTAGAATATACAAGGGGATGCTTGATATATCAGTTGAGTGTGCTAAAGCCGGCAAATCAAATTATTACATACCTAACATTTACTATATACCGGGTATTTTTATCATATTCAACTGCAAAAATATCTTTCTTATTTTCTTAGAACATTTAGTTTCTATTAATTTATAAAAGTTCATGAACTATTACGGACAAATTGTCATTCGGGTTGTTAAATTTTAATTTATCTTGTTCTTTTAAAGGTTTATTCGTAAAGAAAAAAAAAAAAAGGGGGGGGGCGAACTAGAGACATCAAACTGAACTTAAAATATATACTCGTATATCTAAGCACATTCGCTTATTGTATTGGTTTTTATACTCCTTCGAATTTAAAAATAGAGATAAAAAGAAATACATATCTAATTCGCAAAATATTTGGTCAAGTATTTTCTTAAGCCGATAAAGTAACAACAAATTTTTAATTCTTATGCTGGAATTTGACAAAACGTTGGCTGGTTAGTAATCGACTTGGATTTGAGAGTTAATTTTTTATTCAGGATTCTTCTAAAAATTACCTAATTTAATTTACTTCATTAATTACTGAACAAACTGATTATTTAATATTTATGAAAATATTACTAGTTATCTTCCTAATTAATTTTCAATAGTTCAAGTAATGCTAACCATGTTAAAGAATGACTGCTTTGTAGGTCAACTGTCTTGTAAGGTTGAGTAATGATGTAAACCTCTCTTTACAAATGGCATTGGTGAACTACTGAAAAATGGTTTGTCGTGCACAAGTAGTAACGTTGTGGTTCTTATACTTAATAGATTACTAATATTTATTTGCAAATGAAATATTTAGATATCACTACAATGTTACATTTAATTTAAAAAAAAAATGTAATTATTATGGTTATTTATACCAAAATAGAAAATAATTAATAAATTCAGATTTAATTCTCATAAGGAATAAATTTAATTATTAAAGTATGGTTGTTAAAGTCTGATTCTAAATATTTGTATAAAATATTCTTCGAATACCATAGAAACTTAGCAATGCTGTTAGGCACTGAGATTTCCAATATACATAAATTTAATTTTTTAATTGTAACGTTGACAGTTGTCCTTTCATTCTATCTTAAGTAAGTAAAAATAATTTAACACTTTTTTTTTATTATTCTGAAATGGATTCTGAATTGGCTCTGCTTAAAATATCAAAATGTTTTTGCTTCAGGATTAATTTATTTGGCAAAAATAATGAGCGACTATGAAGAAAATAATTTGTTTTAAATTTTATTCGTAAATCCCCACATGTCAATTAAGACTATTAACAATCATCAGATAGGCTGACGTAATAATTAGATTAAAAAGAGGAGAAACAAATTGCTTGAAAGGCATAAGGAAAAGTAGTACCTAGCGGCACAACCTTCCACGCGTAAGTAGTTGAGATGGGTTGAAATGTATCAATCTGATACTTTGTCACTGATACCCACAATAACAGGTACGGTAAAATATGATAAACTGAAAGTATCAGGTACTTTCAGTTCCAGCCTGTAAGTGCCCGAACTGAAATAATTTTTGTAGAAAATAAGGCAAGAAGAATGTTGATTTGAATAATCATTGTAAAAGCCGTACGAGTTTCGTTATGAACACTTTACTTGAGCAATTATTATTAAATTATACTATAATTATTAAGTATAAGTATAAGTATAATATCGATATAGTAATTTTGTAAAAAAAAAAAAATGTGTTTTTTCACGTGACAGTAAAATATTGTTACTACAATATTAGTTATAAGTTTTCGTTTTCAATAAACCTTAATCCATAAACTAATGTTACTGACAAAAATAAATTCCGTGAATTATTGAGTGGGAGGGAGTCCGCTGTATTATTTTCTCCGGACTCTGGCTCAGCTAACGGCGGACATGCCTGGGACGGGCCCAAGCTGGTCCAGAAGTATCTGGTAACAAAGTATCTGGAACATCGACACTAGGACAGGAAAATCGAAAGTAAAATATCGATATTCGATTTTTTGCGATATCGCAAAACCAAATATCGATATCCATCGATAATCGCTAGAAAAACATCAAGCAAAGAAAAGTGCAACAAATGAGTATAATCTTAAACTGTGAAGAAGATTATGAAATAATATAATTATTATTATTTATAACACAATATTTTTACTATCCATGAATCATTATTACAAAAAGAATAGAAAAACAAATGTTATTATATTATATTACAAAAAAACATATTTTTATTTTGAAGACTTTCAGCTAGAAATTTTCCAATAATAAAACCTTCAAACTTATAAAAATTTTATTTATCTTATAATGCTCACGACTATATTGTGAATTCTCAAAACATTCATCTGAAAGCATGCAATTCATTTGATATACATATCATTACCATCATCATTTATATAATTATCAATTTGTCTTTACATAGGATTAATTAATATTATTTGTAAAGAAATCTCATCTACTAATTATTGTTTGGTAATTAAATATTGTTTACAATATCCTTTATTCGGTAAAACTGCAGAATCGTGACCCCAACATGGCGGACATCTACATTTTTTGGACCTGACTAAACTTAAAACTCTAGTTTTTAAGTAGTTTTTATTGTTGGGGTTACGATTCTGGAGTTTTACCGAATAAAGCAAATTGTTACTTAAAATAAAATACAGTAGAATCTCTTTAATTCGTATGGTAAAGGGTTCGAAATTTTAGATATGAATTATAGAGATTTCTAATTACAGGTGCTAAAAATAGGAAATAACAAAATTAATACAAAATTGTATTAATTGTAATCGTATTAATATTACAATCGTATTAATTGTAACAAAATTGTAATCGTCGGCACATCAATTTCTTCTTCGTCTCCTTATCATACGGAATCAAAATTTCCTCGCCACTTAGGATCCTAGCCACCGCTAAATCTTCGTAAAAATATGCGAAATCTCGAAAAGTTATGGGAATTTCTTAATTTTGAGATAGGTGATTTCCACCCTTGACGATTCTAAGAGTTGCATCACTACTTCCTTGCGTTAAACATTTAAAATCGTTATTCATGGCCATGTCTAGAGACTGCAACTTAGAGGTTGTGTTGGGAGGCAAAAACAGAACATTAACATCGCTGAGTGATGTGGTACTGTTGTGGGCCGTACAATTATCAATAAACAGTTGAAACTTTTCGCGGATATTTATTCCATATCTGTGCCCATTCGTTGAAAATTTCGCTTGTGGTTCATGCTTTTCTGTTTGCACGGATTTGCCAGTCATGAGTGAACTTAATTTTTCAGATTGATCTATGTTGGCGGTTAGCAATATGGTTACAATTTTTTTTTACCTTTTTTTTCAAAGAGAGATGAATAGAAAATAAAAAGGGTAAACCGACCGAAATTCATAGAAACAATTCCTCTCTCACTCACACACCTCTCCTCTTGAAAATATTAAGAGTTAACCAGATTTTTTATGACGTTTACATTACTTGGAAGACGAAAATAAATATAAATTATCGAGGGACCTGATTGCAGTATTTTTATACGAAATAAAGGGAGATTTTCAAGAGACCAGAAAATCCATTGGAATTATCGGGATATAAGAAATACCGGGATATGTATTATCGAAATTCTACTGTAATATAGTTTAACATATGGTGTCATCGATATATCGTTATAAAATATCGATACCGTCGATTTATCGGATGTTGAGATATCGATAGAAAATATCGGTTTTTCAACTCGGATATATCGCGTGTCGATATTCCAACCCTAATCGACACCCGGCAGTGTCGATTAGGATTGGAATACATACTACTCTATCCACTTAAGGGCTGCTAACTAATGCTTTTGAGCTTGATACAGACTCTGTCGCCCATCGACCATGGTTGATACTTAACTGTGTCTCAGTTAAGCGTTCCTACCTGATCCTTCTATTCGAACCTGGTACAGCTGCACCGCCCAACGTCCTTGATTGATATTCGGTCTCTAACCTAAAAAATTATAATATACAATCAAAAATACAAATATTTATTATAAAAACGTATTTATATATTAAAAAAAATGGTAACGACAATTTGGTAATCAAATATTTATTTAATAGTACCTGAACTTCGTTAAGACATAGCTAATGACAAAACTCTACATTTTGTAGCCTAGAAAATTATAAATGTACATAGATAAGAATTTATACATATATATTTTATAACTTTTATAATTCTATTTTTAAATTACTAATTTGGTAACTTTATCAGATCTGGTAATATCGAGCTTGCTTTAGAAAAAGAAAAAAATACTGTTCTGTGGTAATTATACTTATTATAATTACTTTACTTTAATTATTATATTGTGCACATTTGAAGCACAAGAAAATCCTCACCATCATTTGCATCTAAAATATCGTCGGTCTGGTGGTAAAAGTGACCACCTGCATCACTTTTACCACCAAACCGACGGTATATGGCAAGAAATATCGTCTTTAAATATTTTTCTTTAGAACGGACGGTAGGTGGTACATGTTAGAAAAAGTATCATCTTAAAGTATCAAGTACAGCTGTGGAAGAGGATCAACTTGCCACTCATACCTCTAGCGACGCTCACAACCCATCTCCAGTAAGCAGGCCCTCATCCAGACCGTTTTCACTTGCCTTCTGCTATTCTCCGGAACGAGTGTTGTGACCATTCCTGTTATTAATTATTTGCAGTTTATTAACTTATCGTGGAATCGTTTTTAGTACGTCCGTATGTTTTCATCGACCATTGGCATGTATAAAGTGGTGCTTGGGTAATAGTCGTAGTATCTAAGATTAAGGAGATTAAAATCGTTTTATGTGTATCTGTTTTCCTGTGCCTTATATTTGTAGAGCGTGAGTCCAAAGTGGTTTAATAGATATGTGCAAATACTTAATTGTCGTTTTTTTTTTCAATTTGGAATGTCTTTTAAGGAGTGATTTCATATGATGAAAATTAACACTTAATTCTTATTTTAGAAAATGTCCTGTCCTTTGTTAGAACCCCAGCAAAGACTGAGGGTGAAGTATATTGGGCTGCTAGACGTCATATGGCCGAAATGGCTCAAGAAAATCAACCTAGTGTATAAAAAAAAAAAAAACTTTGAAAAATATGATATAAGTGAATCCATATTTCTTTTTTTCTTTTTTCATTCAAATTAATTTGAATTTTACTATATAATGTATATTTTTGGGTTTTATAATTTAAAATATTGATTAATTGATTCGAAAAATGTTGAATAAAATGTAATATAAAATTCAAAATATCTCATTTTGACTCAGTGTATTTATTATTCCATTTATTCCCGCTTGAACATATATTCCACTTGTGTGTTTTTATAATGTAAGTTACTAGTCGTCCACTTGTCGCCGGATATTGCTGGGTTGTTTCATATAGCCAAAGAAATGAGAACGTACGAGGAGGGGTTTGCGCCCTTGTTGAGTCATATCTGAGAGGAAAATGGAAAACTCCTTTTATATTTTCCTTGCAAATCCTATCTCTGTAATTTTTCCCTCGTATATGATTGTTCTTTCTCTATTTATTTTGACGTTGTAATAACATTGCTCGTTATGATATCAGAATGGGCGCTAGACAGCTATGAGAAAAATGTAATCAATTGAAAAATAAAAATTTAGTTGTACTATTTAGTAAGAAAGTGGAAAAAATAAGGAAAAAGAATAAATTAGTACCCACGTAGCCATGAATAACTGACAATAAAAATATCTGAGGTGGACACCCCATGACTTCCTTGTACGCCTATTAAACTATTAATCGGTGGCTCAAAAAGTGACCCTGGATTTGGTTACTAGTTTCCGAAGATAGCCATATCTCAAAAATGACACTCGGTGTCGCGACGTCCATCTATTCTATCATCAGACACAAACACATAAGCTCTTGTTTCTGGAAGTCTCATTCCGTTATATTAGTCCTTTTTTTCAGTTGGTAACAGCTTCCCAAGAGATTTCTTCGTATTCCTTGACAACATTAGAACTGTCCATGTCACTAGATATAGCATTGGAAATCGACGGTTTCAACTCTTTAAGCGGAAGAATCCGCTCAACTTATGTGTATTCTCCTGCTCAAGACTTGTTAAGCTAACAAATGTGGAGGAAAAAAAGGATTTTACACTCAATTTTAACACTTAAAACAAGTAATAAAAATGTTTAATTAGATTGTGAAAAAAATCTCGTTTGTAACCTTTATTACCGAACCATATAATCTCTGTATTTAATTTTAATATAATTTTTTATGTACGTTTATTATGACCTGCAAGTAAAGTACCCTTTTCGGCTCATCAATTTTAACCAAAATCTCGTAAATACATTCATATTGATATAAAAGTCCTATTTACTAAATTTCAGTTGTTTTACATTGTATTTCAATATAATTTTTGGTGAAAATCTAATATGACCTGCAAATAAAGCACCACTTCCGTTTTGCCAATTTTAACCAAAGTTTATTATGTTATTTATATTGATAAGTAAGTCTTATATACTAAATTTGAGAAGTTTTGCAATGTGTTTTAAAATGTTTTTTGATGAAAATCAATTACGATCTTTCCGTAATCATATAGTCACCAATAATTAGATTTTACAGCAATCTTAAATAAAAATTTTTAACTTTCTGCGGCGAACCGTTTTTGAGTTATGCGAGATACGTACGAACGAACGAACGTACGTACAAACGTCACTACGAAACTTGTCAAAATGGATTCAGGGATGGTCAAAATGGATATTTCCGTTGAAATTTGAAAACCGAAAATTTTCGCGATTACAATACTTCTTTTACTGCGTACAAGGAAGTAAAAATAATTAAAAGTAAAAAGAAAAGACAAATGTACTGGTATATTTGAAATATTTAATTAATATAATTATAGAACTGTGCTATATGTTACCGCCAATCAAACAGAATTTTTAATTCAGCAAATCAATTTAAGAAATTTATTTCTTATTATTTTAAACTAGTATAAACAATAAAGAGCAAAAATATTTACATAAAATTCTCGAAGAAAAAACCTCTTTATACACTAAAATTGAAATACGGATACTTAACCCATCATTATAGTTAGTTTTTCCTTTACTTTGTCAGTTCTATCGGTGCAGTATACAATTTGACTATGAAATTGATACAGAGCTAGACGACGCTAATTAAAAGTTTTCTTAGTTCTACCTTAGAATTATTTAATTATTGTAAATAAAATAACGAAATAATTATATGGACAAAGGGACAAATAGGATTAATAACATATAATAAAATAATATATAACTAAAAAGGAGATTAATAAATTATTAAACCGGTCATAATTCTTAAATTTCGAGACGGAACGGGCTAGAACCTTCAAATTTTGAACATCTACCAGTCTTCCATTGTAAATTCAATCTGTCAATAGTAACATTAATAATTAAACAGAATAAATTGTACAATGTATTATTATAACCAAAGCGAGAAAAATGAATAAATAATAATAGCGTCTACTATGTCTACTTACTCCAATAATAATGTCTGTATGAATAACAGAAGCGAACTGAAAAAAATCCCATTTCCAATTCATTTGAATATATCGATATAATATAAATATATTATATATTTAAATAACAGGAATATATTTTATACTTAAATAACAGAAATATACTATATATTCAATAATATAAATATATATTTAATCATATCAGTATATTTCATATTTATATAATATAAATATACAACAGCAAAGAAATTATTAATATTATATGCAAAATTAAAAAATCAGAACTTATTAGCTTGTTTAAAAAAAAATAATTATAAATTAAAATGAAATTCACCCAAAATTTAAATGAATCACATGAAATACAGGTGTAAATTTCATAGATAATGGATTGGAGTTGATATTTCATTCAGAAATACTAATTTGAATAGTGGATGATATTTTGTTTCCAATCTATTATCTCTAAAACTGCCATTTCAATATTTCTTAGCGTCCATTCAGATTAACTATGAGTACAGTTATTTTTTATGAATCTTGTAGGAAATTTAATACTCTACAAGATTGGCCACAAAGTATTTTGCATTAAACTGTTTTAAAAATAGTTATTATGTCGAAAACACCGACATATCGACCTTTATGTGTTTTATTGACATTTTTGCAGATATTAACGGCTCCGTATCCCAGTTGCTCTTCCGAATATTCAATATGTTTTATATAAAAATTACATGATATGCAATGTTCTTTAATATTGGGAATTACAACATTTTGCCTAAAATGTCCTGGAAGCGAGTTACTGAGGAATATCTGTACCTCTTCAATAGTATTTTCAAGATAGCGAAACGCACAAGGTGTAGGGAACTATTATTAAACTGTTGGTTTAATAATTCACGACCTAAATTACTCTCATTATAAAAAAGACCATTGATTATAAATTATATATGGTCTAACATGCTTATCAAAATTTTACTATGTTGCCGACCTTCTCAGGTACATTGGGTTTCTTTTTTCGAAAGAGAAACCTATTTATGTCAATACTGAATAAATCATATGACAACTACTTAAATTAGCCATTATTTAATTTGGAATATTTCCTTCCATCCCTGCATTCTCAATACATTGCATTATATCACTTATATCTTTTATCTAATTTTACTTATGTCTGACCATTGCTATCTATTACCCATAATCCTCTCGTGGGAACCTTCACTAAGCGTAAGAACTATTTATGTTAATATTGTTAGTAGTAGCTGGTATAAGCGCCGCCAATTTCTTTAGCATGTTCTCAGTTGATCTTTGAGCCCGTCTTATTTCTTCTCTTATTTTGACTTTAAGTGTAAGGTTGTCAGGATTGATAATGAGCGAATTACTAAAAGAATTATCAGTGCCAAATCGACGGTTAAACGTCCTACAGGTTGACAGAAACGTAGATGGAAAGTTTTTGTTGATGGTGTTTAGTAGATGGAGGTATGTAGGCAAGGAATGTTATCGGCATTGGACCTCTGGGTTCACTAAGCCTTTTATTATTCTATAAAAGCATTGTGGTTACGAATTAAACTTCTTATTTTAATTCTAAAATATTCTGTTCAAAATTAACTCTTTAGTCTTACTTGGAATTTGGCTCACACTTTGTAGGTCATAAATGTAATTAAAATTTAATTAAAGGATTTTGATAAACTAATACAGATAGTGACTGCCTTCATCAATATAATAATATTATTACTGCAATTTTTTAAAATTTAATCTGTTCAATTTTTTTATTTTAATTAAATGATAACAGTACGTATAAATTTATACTACTATTCTCATTACAGGTTATTGTCTAATTCTAAATTTACACTTATTAGAATGGAAATAGTTTTTTACATTTTAAGAAGTCCTCATTTATCACCAATTCCGAAACTTAAATGAGGCAAATATGATTAAAAGTGGTAATCAACAAAAATAAATTTGACTGAAATAATTTTCTGGAAATTGCAACAATGATTTGCATTTCGTTCAAATACACCTTTGAAGCTTTTTTTCCAAGTTCTTCATTAGCCTAGATATTATTTCGCCTTCTGAAGTTTTGTATCTGCATGTCCTTGCACTATACTCGTACTTGGTCTTAGAAAAAGTATAAGGATTGCCCTTTATATATATATATATATATATATATATATATATATATATATATATATATATATATATATATATATATATATATAAATTTATATTTTTATATTATATTATTTTTTATATTTATATATATATATATATATATATATATATATATATATATATATATATATATATATATATATATATATATATATATATACCTTATTATTGTTGAAATGTCTTGAGACATCTCATTGTGGTTCACGTTTTTGGCCGATCCTATTTTTGGAAAACCTCAAGAGGTTACTTTCTACTACCATATTTACAAATATGCATATGTTTGTCTGTATGTTAGTTTGGAAGATTTTCAGGTCAGCACCAGTTGCCAAATAGTTCGCCATTCTTCAAGGTGTCAATTTACTCCAAATTTCTTTAATTATTTGAAATAATTTGCCAACTCCGAGATCGCTTTGTTTCCCCTCCAATGGCACTGATGATATGAGCTGGCCACAAATCATGCAGTAAGTGGTCGCCAGATAAGGGCTGGATCCATTTGGAACTATTAGGAGATAATGTGCTTTTGCCAGGATGTCAATCAATTCATGAGGCTAATTAGCGTGTTGGCTTATTGTTATCTGACTTACCATGCCTGCGCTCAGCTATACATGCTTCATAGTTCGGTGGCGTTTGTGTTTAAACTGTTTTATACCCGGATACCACAAGGGTTCAATTGTTAATTGGGTAAAACTTAATGCTAAATTATAGAATTATTTTTAAATTCGTACTGAAAAGGAAAGATCTACAGCAAGAAAATAATACCAGCTTATTTTGTCATTTATTAAATACGAGCGGGAGGATTCTTCCCAAAGACGGTTTTATAGAATACCACTTCTTTACAGTAGAAAACATGGGAAAGAGGTAGTATCAAACAATAGCTCCAAAATCATAAATTAATACAATGACAATAAAGATATTAGTAACTGGTATTTTTTAAAGTTATTTACCCCCTAAAATACGAAAGATTCTAATAAATTAAGTTTATAAACTTTTTCTCTATCCCTTCTTTTCAAAATGAGAAATAAGAAGAATTAATAATATATTTATTTAAAAAAAACTTTCGTCAAATCTTTTGTTATATTTCTTTTATAATACTCATGTAATGAACTTTTTTTTTCTCCTTCCCCCAAAATATTAAAAAGTAGCAAAACCCACCAGTCCATGGTCGAGGTAAGGCCCGCCCATCTTTTGTCGAAGGCATTCTAAGGCTGGTTTTATAGGTTCCTGTTAAGCTGCCTCAACTAGTTCATAAACTTGAAAAGGAAGGTTCCAAATTACCCCAAATCACCTCCATACCTCGACAGGATACTTAAACCATAAATAAAGTAGCAGTTCAACAAGGGTGGAACAATTACCAGACAGACTTCAAACCCAGATTCATACTACTTACTTTCCAGAAAAGAAGGTGTTTTGATTTTCCGTTTCAAAGCTGGTCATAATCGGCTTAACTCACACCTCCTCAAAACATTGACCAAATCCCTTTGTGTGAATGTGGGAGAGGCAAATAAATTTTTAAACATATTCTTTAAACATAAATATATCCTACTGACTTGGTGACCAAGCTGTACGGTGACCTGAAGGATCTCAGGAGCAGAGGAGTATGGTAGGGCGAAGAGGGCGGCCGCTCCGAACACCGCTTAAAGGAGGGCGCCAAAATGTTCCAAAATAATTTTTAATAATTTATTCTTTCCCTTCATTATTAGGCTCCGAAAAGAAAATTTATTTTATTGGATTTAAATTGAGCATACTTTTAAATAAGTAATCATGAAGTTATGTATGTTATATATAACCAGATAGAGAAATACGATATCGATTGATCCTTTCCTTTCGATGTAGTTTTGCTATCGATAGCACTAATTCAATAATCCGTTGGATATCTTAATGGAATCGAACATTTGACTCAAGCCCTTGAATGAGTGCCGGTATCAAGACTTTGTCGGTATCTTATTTCCCTTGAAGCAGATAACATGGAATTACAGCAGAGGGCGGTAGAGCCTACTACCTACTAGGATTTTTGCCGGAGGGAAGGGCAAGATTAATTTTGCCACCTCTTTTTTTTCTATCCCCCTCCAAAAATAGTCAAAAGTTTTATAATGGTACTTTTGGTAATATATTTCGAAATAAATATCATATCATAATATTAATTCATTTTTTGACTTAATTAAGATCAAAAGGCAGAAACAAATATTTTTTACTTAATCTAATAATATCCTTCTTTGCCACCATTTAAATTCTTTCGCCCGGGGTGAGTGTCCCCTTTGCCCTCTTGATCGGACCCTGGAGACAGCAATTTTGAAGTGTACCTCGGACGCCAGTTAGCCTAGCTACCTACGGCACTGCTCAGGAGTATTGTCGACTTTATTTTGTCATTCCCAGACTTGGCCGTTTGAATGGGAAGATCGATGAAGAAAAGGCCTGCTGTATGCAGCGGTGGCATCGATGAGCAGATCGCCCTGTTTTCCTTATGACGATGAGGAGGGATCATCTGCTGCCAAAAAAAAAAAAAAGTTAAGATGATTAAGTGTGTGTTGTGAATTTGCTTCCACGGTTTGAAAACGATGACGGACAACTACCTACCTACGCAAAATTTTTATTTATAGATTAAGTTTCAAAATATAGGCCATAATATCAATTTTATTTTATTCCATTTTTTGGGGCAGTGCGAGTAAGGCACTGTGATCCAATCTCCTGAGCACGCGCTCAAGCCCAGCTATGGACAGAAAATGTATTTTCTTTTATTTCAGCCGTCGAGAGATCTGGGGTCGAGAGATTCTCTCGGGGCACATCCCACCTTTATTAAGTGGGTATTCGCCCCTTCATTGGGTCCAACAACTATTACTATCTTGGAGTGATTGATGCACTTACTCTTTTTACTTTCTCTTACCTATATACGAAATATATATAGTAAGGGGAAGTATTGTGATCGTGAAAATTTTTGAATTCGAGTTTTCGACGGAAATACACATTTTAAGGTCCCCTGAGTCCAAATGACCAAGTATCGCAAAATGGTCTGTGTGTCTGTTTGTAAGTCTAGCTCAAAAATGAAAAGTTATGGCTGTGATGTTACAGCAACATTTTCGTCAAAATCGACTAACCGGAAGTGCCACTTTACATAATCGATTTTACACTTTTCTCGAAAACGGCTCCAACGATTTCGATGAAACTTGCCTAAATTATTCTTCATGAAGACCTTTAACTTTTCATATACGTGGTACATCACCGAGGAAATGCAGGGAAAAAAGTTATAGTGAAAAGAATATTTTATTTACGCATAACTTCAAAAGCGTGCAATTTATGGTAAATTATCTATAGACTTGTATAAAAGGTAATTCAATCATCTGAAAAACAAAAAAAGAATCATCAAAATCGGATCAATAATAGCAAAGATACAGCGCATCGGACTAACCGGAAATGGTAAATATATCATGGATATTACAATTGTTTAAAATTTTCTCGAAAACGGCTCTAACGATTTTGATGAAACTTGCAGATAATTTCTTCTCCTTACAGCCCTTTAACCTTTTATGTATGTAGTACATCAACGAGAAAATGGAGGAAAAAAAGTTATGATAAAAATAATATTTTATTTGCGCATAGCTTAAAAAGTATGCATTTCATGGTAACTTATGTACAGAATTGTATGAAGGTAATTAACTTATCCAAAAAACAATAAAAGAATGATCAAAATCGGACCAGTATTAGCAAAGATACAGCGCATCGAACTAACCGGAATCAGCTATTATATCATAGATTTTACAATTTTCTCATAAACGGCTCCAACGATTTTGGTGAAACTTGCCTAAATTATTCTTCATAAAGGCCTTTTAACTTTTCATGTATTTAGCATATCAACGAAAAAGTGCAAGAAAAAAAGTTATGACGAAAAGAATATTTTATTTGCGCTTAACTTAAAAAGCATGCAATTTACATTAAATTATGTATGGAATTGTATGAAAGGTTATTAAATTATCTAAAAAAAACAAAAAAAGAATCATCAAAATCGGACCAGTACTAGCAAAAATACAATGTATTTTATGAGGAGCACAAGACCTTAAATGGATAACCGAGCGCGTCCTAAAGGAGATGGATGTGACCGAACTTCCTCACACCAATCAGCCAATCTGTTGTAAACAATACGCTTTGTAATAAAGTAATTTATGAATACAAAAGCGGAAATTAACTTAATAATTTCTACTTTCATATTATTTAATGGAATGAAAATGTTTCAATGGAAACTAAACCGAAACATTTAAAATATATTTGCAACTTGACAAAGTTAAAATATATAGGTAGTGTACAGAATTCTTGTACTAAAATTCTTTAAAAAACTGTTCTGTAAATATCAGTATTTAAGTGGGAGAAGATGTGAAGAAGTGGATGCTGCTATGTTTATTTCAAGCAGTGTTTATGTGAACTCTTTAAAATTATATTAAACAGATAATTATTATAGGACGGTAAGGGAAAGTTGATGCGCGTACCGCACCAGATTTTTTAAAATGTTGATGCTACATGCGCTAACTCTGTTTTGCAGTTATTTTATCTTTTTCTGTCTTGATGATGCCTAAACTATTTACCTGCTGGTATTTGATAAGCATAAGGCTTTGTTTTGAAATTTTCCAATAATATTCTAACAACTAGTAATGTTATTGCTTGCTTCTTTCATATCCAGTGCACATTCTGGAAAAGGAAATGTAGGTCTTGATCATTGTACCAATGAATTTAGAAAACAATGCCAAATATGCATGGCAATCTAGCAGCACAAAAGTCTTAGCAATCTAGGACAATAGTTAATGTAAATAAATGTATTGTGCTTTTTAAGTCAAAATTATTTTAACATAACTGGAAAAAGATCATTTTAATTCAGAAATGTTTTAGTACGAAATTAAAACATGAATTTCAGAATATACGTTACTCTAGAAATTAAAAAAAAAAATCAGGAAAGCGCCAATTGAAAATTACATTTTGCTAAAACAAAAGAAAATATGTTATTTAAATATCTACAATTAACCTAAGTAATAAATTAATAAATCGCCTTTTTAAAGCCAATCATGACACAAAACTTATATAGACTTATATCACTTAATACATATACATAAATGGGCTTTAGACGTCTTTTGAATTTCACTATGTAATGTGTATATATAAAATGATGTGCCCAATAGGCGATCTAATTCTTGAAGTCAAGAATCTAATTCTTGAAGTGCTAGGATCTCCTAGATTCCTGTTTTTCATATAGTTCAGTTTTCTAGACTGTGTGTAAATATTTTACATAAGTATAAATAAGGAGTATTACTTTATTTATTTTATTTATTTATTTATATTGCCTGTAAATATGGTATGGTTACTTATAGAACTATTACCTAATGCTCTATATTCTCTAGTATTTATTTATCAATATACATTAATGTACCTGTTAATTAATACCTTATAATCTATCCTGTCACTCCATAAGCTAAGATTAGATATCGTTGAAATCTTTAAGGAACATCTTCCTGACGCTAATATGAAATATTAAGAGAGGAAAGTAAAAGATAATTTTATATCGGAGAGGGGAGCCGGGGTTGGGTCGGTAGCTCTACATAATTCACAGGGTAAAGAGGGCTGGACAAAGTTTGCCTATCTCTGCACCCAATCTGTTGATGTATGAAAGCAACTGAAACTTTTAATGCCTCTTTAACCCCCTCCAGCTCTACAAAGGGCTCAGTATTTTTCAAAGTATATTCGTCTCCAATTTTAATCTACCTTCATCTTTTTTCAGGGATTTCGTATTTTTTTTTATATAAGCTTTTGCGTTGTTTTTATAATGTTCGAGTTAATATTGGACTGTTATAATAAATTCGAAAAAAATATTGCATACTAGTTGAGAAACTAATACAATGCATTACAATTATATGGGCTCAGCAGAACGATATTACTAATTATTATTTAAAACACGATTGTCATTGGCAATTTCCTTAGGCATTTTATTTATGCATCAACACGTGTTGATTTTTTTCCTTATTACAGTTTTTTTATTTTTCAGTCTCTTGGGAAATCTAGATGTTTAAATTATACTGCTTTATTATTTCTCTGCCTTTATTGGACTTATATTATCAATATAAATGGATACAGTATATAAATGGTAGAAATATAACTACACATGCATAAAACTCAATATTCAATAACAATGTATATATCAGGTTGAAAATGTTAACAAAAATTTCCCAGATACAGAGGGAAACAAAATTAAGATTTTAAGCACGTGTTCAAAAAGAAGCAGAAAATTAGGGTTAGGAACAAAAAATACAATTAAGGATGCAACTGTTAACAAATTTATTCAGCCATTATATTTTATATTATAATATTTTATTATATTATAACCGTTTGTATTTTTTATCTGTTCAGAAGAATTTTTTTTCGAATTACATTTGATTAAAAGAGATTCTATCAGTGAAAAATCATTACTACCAAAGCATATGCTACAATGTAGGTTCCCGATATATGACGTCACTGGCAGCCTTGATAATAAAAAAAACGTTTTGGCGCGAACTTACATCACTCATATTTCTCTCCTTTATTTATTCGGAAATATATTACGGTTTGGAGCGGAACGAGCAAGGCTCGTATTTTTTCTGTTATATCTCTATATTAGGGAAATAAAATCCCCAAGCTTGTCCATTGTTAGACCACATAGTTACAGTTGTTTCAGTTATCCTGGCTAATTATGGAAGTAGATCTCTCATCCACCACCTTTTTAGTCTCCTCCTTTATTACAAGGAAGATGATCGTTGCCATTTCCTGAATCAAGTGTAATTTCATTCTTTTTGTTTCTATTTATTTCTTTTATCAGTATATATGTGGTATGAGTGGTTTATTTATAGCTCTAATACCCATAGATGAGCGTGAGAGAATGTATTATTTGTCAATAAATAAAGTTTATCTAAAAAATAAAATTAATAAAAAAAAAATTGGTCCTAACTTCTTTCTTTCCTAAATCTCCAATTAAAGAACTTTATAATCTCTTAAGTCAAGTTTTAAACGCCTTGAGCAACAATGAAGTTCACCATTTTGCTTAAGACTGTTTTAAAAATAATTATAAATTTTAAGTAAATGTTATGATTGAAAATCAACACTAAAATAGAAAAAAAAAACAAATAAGAATAAAACATATTAAAATTATTATTGAATGCACAAAATTATTATGATAAATAAATATTCGACTCAACAAAGTTTTTTGAAGTTTCGAATATTATGTTGTAAATAAGCTGTTGCCTGTGGATTTATTCTGAATTTACTTTTGCTTTTGTTCATTTCTATTTTATTATTTTATATATGTGTGCCTGCATTTTTGCTTTTGAAAAGGCTTAAAACGAACTGGTGTGCGTGTATGTATTTCCTCTGCTATTATTGATTTTTTAATGTTCATATTACATTGTCTTCTAGCTTAACTTTTATCATTTCTCACAAATCAATGTTCCTAAGCAATTTGACTTTTCTGGTGTATTGTTTTCGAGTCGTACTAAGTTTTCTGCCATTTTCCACTTTTTTTTAGCTCTTTCTAGGAAATATAGATCATTATTATTATCATTCTGCCACAAAATTTCAAGACATAAATTCTTTCTCTGGTCAATTTTCTCCTCAGAAAGATATTGCTGATGCCTAATGCGTTTGACACGGAATCTAATGAACTATTGGAGTCGGTCGTCTACAAGTATACCCGATCATTTAGGCAATTGATTGATCATTTTTTTTTTTATTAATGGCCTCAGGATCATTTTTATCATTTTTTTTGGCAGGAATCTCATCTCTCTCCCTCTTCCTCTCGCTCTCTTCCCCTCTCTCACTCTCACTGTCTCTATCTCTCTCTCTCTCTCTCTCTCTCTCTCTCTCTCTCTATATATATATATATATATATATATATATATATATATATATATATATATATACACACACACATATTTATTGGAAATACTAAGCCACTAACTGGCTGAGTAATCGAAACTTTTACTTTAAGCAAGTTAAATGTTGGTCAGCATATTCAAAGTGGAAGCCTTCTTTTTTTGTTGCCCACCGGAACACAGGAGAATAAAGCTGTTTACTTGCTTGCTTTGAACACGCGTTTCTTGCGGTATTTATTTGCTGTTAAGTGTATCTTTGAGGCCACTTTTCATGTTTACAATTATAGTAAATTATTTTAAAAGTTAATTAGTTTACAATTGTAATTAAATTAGTTTGACAATCTAGTAGGCCAATGTCATACATATATGCATGGATGGCTCGACAACCCACTTGTGAGTCCAGACGTCCTTCAAGAGCTTCCACAAGACTGCCCTGTCCTGAGCTACAGCTGACCAATTTCTGGTGTTTAGCAAGATCCCTGCCTCATTCGGTCCAACCTTTGGGTCTCCTAACTTTCTTAGTTCCATGGAGTTTTTCTATTATTAACTTTTGGGCAATGCCATGATTACTGATACGAGTCACATGTTTGTCGCAGTAAAGCAAAAAGTTAAAGTCTTTATATATTAATTTTAAGAAACATAACCTTGATTAAAAGGCCACATTTAAACTAGAACTAATATTAGACGCACGATATAGTCCACATCCTTTAGTTTTTTTCCTGTTTTATAACAAGTTGCGGAAATAATTCCTGGTGTCCTTTCTGTTTTTTGCTTCACATTCAATAGTCGAGCGCTGGGATGGTTAGTTTCCAACGAGAAAATCTTTGATGTTTTCGATGTGTTCCATTCATTTTAGAAGAGCTATACAGTTTTTCTAAAACTAATTACAAATATCTGGGAAAAAATCCATTCTGGTTTCTAACTAGGAGTTTTGATCAGAGGTAGTTGTAAAGGAACTTTTTCAACATTTTATATTTCAAATGTTTTTCAGCTGCTGTTAATGACCAATACTATTACTGTAGACGATATGTTTGTTTTATTTAGTTTTCCATATTTCTCTACCATTTATCAGAAAATTATTGAAACTGTGACAGTCAATTTTTCCTTCATGTGTCTCTATTCCACTTCTGCGCTTAAATCAGCATGATTGTCAATTTCAGCCCTCTGTCCCTTTTACTTCCTCATTTGTTTAACAAAAATTGTCTCTTTTACTTCCTCATTTGTTTAAAAAAAAAAATTGTCTCTTTTACTTCCTCATTTGTTTAAAAAAAATCCATATTAAATAATTATAAGTCTCTAATAGTAACAATAAGCCTATAATGATAAGCTAAAGCTAATAAGCTAATAATAAGCCTCATATGAAATAGCGTTGAATAAATATTTTTGTTCCTTCCCCCCTCTGGTACATAAAGCTATTCATATAAATCTGAACTTTAAACTTTTTCAATAACAATTTTTATTATGTTCTGATTTTTTTTTTTATTACTTAGTGAAACGATATTTCTTGGAATGAAAATCGTTATACGGATAATTTTGAAAGGGCGCAAGTACATTAATTAATTACTTAATTACATTAATCAATTACTTAATTACATTAATCAATTACTTAATTACATTAATTAATTCAGGGCGATTTTAAAGCCTCCCATCTCCCGCCCTGTCTGCGTCTGCTTACATATTTTTTTATGACCAAACAGAATTTAACGCGTGTCAAACTCTTTGAGAATTTACAGATATAATGCAGTATTTATTCTGATATATAGTCACGAATTCTTATGCAGTTAATAGTGTGATATATCCATTTTTAGAATTTGTTTTATTAATAACTGATATAGCTTTTTTCCATCAAATTTTCTCAAAATCCAGAGAGATACTTTATTATCACTAACCAGTGAATTCTAGGTTATAGATTTTGGTTTTGGTTTTATCTGCTCCAAATTAAAAACATTGAGTAATGATGAGGTTTTTTATTAAGGATTTTTATTTAATGTATTTCTTGATGCTTATATGTACTCGTTGATTTTTATTTATTTATTGTTATTGGTTATGTTACACCTATATTGAACGTGTGTATACATTTTATATTAGTTTATTTTAAAATGTCTTTTGGCCAGCAGTGATTTCTATTTTTTTTTAGTCTTGATGTTATTCTTAAGTTAAATAAATAAACTATTTTTCTATTCTTTTCGATTTGGGAATAACTAGATTTTTTTGGCAAGATTTCAAAACCAAATCCTGAAGATAAAATAACTAACCTGTCAATGTTTCGTCATTCAGGCGTCACTATGACTACGAAATTATCATATAAGTTGTTGGAATACTTGACTATTATATTATATTAAGTATTTTATTTACTTGCGAAATAATTTGTCCATATGATTGGTGAAACGAAATATCAAATGCAGAATAATAGGGTTTATCTCAAGTTAATTTTATTACCGAAAAATATGTGAGGTTAGATATTTTATATTATTTTATAAAAATATTAAATAAACTATGAGAACTAAATGTATAAAATCTCATAACTAATTTTTATTATACTTTTTTTTTAAATGATTAATTTCTGTTCGTTTCTTTTTATTTGAATTCACAATTTCTTTTTCATGATGAACCATCACTTTGGGGAATAAATTGTGCCTTTCTGTATAGTATTTTCGCTTATAAAAGTCTTTTAATTTTTTTATAGTATGGAAGACGATGAGCGTTTATTTATTATAAAAAGCAATAAATTCATGATATATATAAATGCACTTATTTAAACTTACGTATGTATTTATATCAAAGCCATTAACTAATCGTGATTTTCTTAATTTTCAACGTATTGTCTATTGTTGTAACAAATACAAGTTCGTTCAGAGTCGTAACTTTATCTCTCGGTGATGAAAATTTGGCAGTCCGCGTCCGTATTAAGGGCGTGCGTTTGGCTGTGTTAAACTTACGAATGTAAAAAATTCGAATTTCTGCTTTTGATATTTTTCAATTGTATTTAGGGTGATACAGCCTTTAGTAAAATTATGAATCTCTCATGGCATTAGAAAGTGCTGAAATCTCAATGCTGAAAATTTTTTGCGAAAAACGTCATAAAGTTTGAAACTTCCATGCTTAAGTAATGAATATGCGCATTATTATTATTAAGGTAAAATAATGTTTACTCATGAAACTATGAGATAAAAGAAATATGACAACAAATTTAAAATAATCGAAATCGGCCCTTGTTCATAGAAGAATTTAACAATTTGATTTGCTCTCCAGAAAAGTAGCGATTTTCACATTCGTAAGTGGGAAAGGCGATATCTTTAATTTGGCATCTTTCGATCCTAAATTTCATAATTTTTCTTATATTAAATGAAATAAATGTTATTACTATATGCACATCTTAAATGAAAGTGGCACAACTAAAATCGTTATCGCCAGATTTGTTCTAGTTGGGCCTCTGTCAAGCCTCGAATAGTAGGCTAAAATGATAGAAACACAGGTGATCTACCTGCAACCTGTTGTGAAACAGGAGAGACCGTGTAGTATTTTCATGTAAATATTATCCTGGACCAAATATTAGTTCTGAATAATACAAACTTTCTGTTTTTTGCTGCTTTCATTAGGGATGTATTCAATTGCTAAATTGTACTGGGCATAACGAAATATTAAAACAAACAGATCAGCTATTCCTCTTCTCTTGCAAACAGGAAATACCAAATTGTATTCTATTTACTGTGTCATTGAATGGAATGGTGACCAGATTGAAATGATAGCCAGGTAGAGTCATATATCGTCACAACCATGCATATCTAACGAACGTGAAAAGAGTTAATTTTCAAGAGATGAAAAAAAGAGCTTTCGTTTTACTCGTACTTTTAACTTCACCATTGCGAATAAGTTTCATATCTCTCGATCTTATTATTTCTCTGAGTCGTAGATTTGTGTTTATAAGATTTTATTTTGCAAATATGCTTCTGGAAAATTAATAAAATAAATCCCAAACTTCGGTTTTTCACATTCGTTTGACACTACGCGGTGGCGACGATGTTGCATAACTCGCACCTGATCTTGGAAATACATATTACTACTTTATATTTATAACGGATAATTTCTCATGCCAGTATGTATAAAATAATATACTAATGTTAATTTACTGATTTACAAGTATGATATGCTGATAGGTGAGAATTATAGCATATCAAAAAAAACAATTGTTTATAATAACAGTATAAATATGAAGGGCTGGTAGACCCGAAGTTTCGATGCAGACACTATTCCAATCCTCATTTTCTCATCTATGGTACGCTTGCAACTCTGTCCATCGGATCAGCATTCCAATATCTGGATTTTCTTTCAGTACCCACATAAGAACTACGTATATTCGTTAATGTTGCAACGTTGTCTATATAATTCCTTTAGATAAGACCGATTTGATATATGATTATTGAACCCAGTGGTTTGTAAGTATTTTATTAATGTAAATAATTATTGCCATGTGTACGCTTCTGTCCTGATGATGGACTAAAATTTAGACAGAAATTTTGGCGCATAATAAAAAAGTTATACTTATTAGTGTGTTTATCATAGACCGCGCCCCACCGATAAACTTCTTTCTTAATTATTACCATGATTATTTTTTTTTCTTTGTGAAAACTGTGTTAGGAAGGGTATCAATCAGAGGGTTGGAACTCAGTGGTGAAAATGTAGTCCAAGAGCATTCATCCACATCAACCAAGGTTGATTACCGAGAGCTAAAATATACAAGCTTTATATATATATATATATATATATATATATATATATATATATATATATATATATATATATATATATATATATATATATATATATAAATATATATATATATATATATATATATATATATATATATATATATATATATATATATATTTATATATATATATATAAATATATGCATATACTAAAATATGCCTTTTCCATACGTACTTCATGAGCTCTTCGGTCCGTTCTGATTTTTTTTTTTTAATTTTATTTTTTCCTAAATTTTATTTTATTTCTGAAGAACCTTTGTATTCGACCAAGAAAAAATAATGTACCCACCTTCCACTCAAAATTTTAGCTTTTAAGTTTCAACATACTTAGAATCCATAAATCAAATTTAAAAAAACCGCCCATAGGTCATACTCAACCTTTCTCCGAGACTACTGGGCCGATTTTTTTTTTTTTAATTTGGTCGATCCTCGGGATTACATTACATTACCATCAGACGTTTTGTATTTCAAACGTCCATATATCAGAAATTTATGAAGATAGAGAAAAAATATAAAGTTTTTTGGAATTATACCAAAGGATAAAAAAGTGAAATAAATATTCAATTAAAATAATTTTTTTATTTGAATATATAATTATTTGGAAATAATAAATCATGATGTAATAATTTGCATTTTTTTTTAATACAAAGATCTTAATCAGTCTGATTTCATTTTTATTTTTACTCTGAATTACTGTTTTACAAAATTATTTCTTTTAATGACATAATTTTGTTTATATTTTATAAAATATAAAAATAAGATCCTGCTTGAAGCTATTGATTGTATAACTTTCTAAAGACGGAATATAGCGCTTTAAAAAATACTGCAGTGATCTGTTGAGGTTGCGTGCCGGCCTTATACAGGCGAAGTGTCGAGATCCTTTTTAAAAATATGTTGCACATTATTCATAATTAAATAGTATCACGTTTGCTGTTATTCTTGTCTGTCTGCTGATTTTGTCATATTCTTTAACGATAATTTTTAATCTTAAGTGGTATCTCTTCATTTAGGTGAGTATAATCCGTAACAGAATCAATATGAATCATCATTTTAAATATCTTCAAAAGGATCCATGTTCCGATTCTGACAGAGAATTTTGATATTAGGTATAATTTATTAATTTAACAAGTATGATCCTTTTGTCTAATTGAAGTTCATTTTTTTCCAATAACCAACGCACAGTGTGCTGTCGGCAATTTAGCGGGACTAAAGCAAATACTGAAATTTATATGAAAAATTACAAAATATTTTTTATTGTAAAGAAAATGAAACCTAATTTAATCAAAATTCCATTTATTTTAAATTAATATGATAATGCCTTCTTATTTTATGAAACAAGTTTAAAAAATATTTTTTTTTTTCTTAGAACTTAATGAAATAAAATATTATGACTAAATAGATATGTATTATAGAAGTAAAGATATGGGATATTTTCAATATATATCTAAAATCTGCATTACTTTTGCGTTCCACTTATGTTACAGATTTTTTAAATGAACCCTCTTATGCTTTTCTTTCTCACTTTTAAGAGGAATTTTATTCAGAAAAATTGCTAAACTTTCTTTGCATTGATTTTATTAATTTAAAGTTCATACCTTTTGCAATGGAATCCATATTTGGAAAAATTAAATTTGCAAACTGAATCAACTCAGTTCTAATATTTACAAATTGTAGTAGAACGTTTTTAAGCCTGTGCAACGTTTCGGCCCTCTATGCCATTACCAAGGATAACCAATTAAAAAATATACAACCTTATTTAATTACCTAAAAATTTAATATAATATAAAATATTTATAATATAAAATATATATAAAATATAAATTTATATATAATATAAAATATAAATTTTTAGTAATAATAAATAAATATTATTACTAAAAATTTAAACACCTGTGACAGGATATTTTTGTTTCAACTTCTATTTAAATTATGGTTCACAATAAGTTTAAAATTCATTATTGTGGGTCATAATTTAAAATCAATTGAGACAAAAAAACCTTTCGCAGATATGTTTTTGTTAGTAATAATATTGTTCATTATTGAAGCTTCAATGTAAGGTAATTAAATAAGGCAGTATATTTTGTCTTCATTATATCCTGTCTCAAAAGAGTATACTATATCTGAACTAAATGAAATTTAGGTTTCAATTTATTATGGGACGTAAAAACCTCCGCTATCAATTCTAACTCACGATATATCGAGAAAAAAAAATTGAAATGTTCTAAAATTCGACTATTGATGACGTAAGCACCAAATACTGGCGAATCTCAGTCGTCATTCTGGCCTTTGCCAGTGCTAGAAGTCTTAAAAATATATTGTAATTATGAAAGTTTTGTCACCATAATAAACTTTTACTGTTCACGATAAAGAATAAACTTTTAAAAAAGTATTTTTTTATTTGTGGGAAAAATGTTTCATGTGTTTTCTGAAAAGTTTGCTCAAAACACAAGTCGTTTTTCAAAAAACGACGTCGATAAGTACCCCATTATCAAGTGTCCATAATTTTTTTTAATTTAATTTTTTCAGATATTGTATGGGTAATTAAAATCTGTTTTTTTCATGTTTCCAAATCTATTATAAGTAATTATGAAATGATAAAACTACAATTATCTAACAAAAATCATTTGATCGGGAACAAGCCTGCGATATTGGCTTCTGTGGTATTTATGATTGCATAATTATTTCGAGGTTAATTTAAGGTGCTCACGATAAAAATTGAAGCTCTTTTAAGATGAAGAGCTTAATAGTCAGACAAATCAAAAGGAGCAAGACTGCTGTTCGGCGCTATGAAGATGACGTCATTGTGCATCATTGTTGGGATTCATACTTATATCAACTATTGTCTATTCGTGTAGGACTTAGTTTTATAAAGCTCTTCAAAGTGTTTCAGCAGGCTTTTCATTTTGTAAAATAGAATAGTAGAATTCGTGGTAGCTCTTAGCTAATCTCACGGACTTAATGAGGTCATTTATAAAATATTTGTATATTATTATATCTAAAAAAAAAAAGTATTTCGTAGAGTTTTAATACTCCCGCGACCTGCGAATTAATAGACCAGTATAGTTTAAAGCGAGCACGGAGAAGTATCGGAATAGAGAGTTGGAATTAAACACTTCGTTCTTTATTGGGCTAAAAAGGAGAGGCGCTAACAATTTAAGTTGAGACGGCGGCAAACAATGACTACCCCTACCTGTACCCGCGAGGAGCCGCGCCACTTCAGCGGAAAGCAATTAGGATAGGGATAACTTTTAATGGAATCCTCTGTGCCCCTCCACTATCCCTCCTTGGCCACCTTTTTAATACTCTTATTATTTTCCCTTCCGCGACAAAGTATCTTCTGTTTCTTTATTGATTCCCTGTTTGGCGGTTTGGCGATGCTCATTACACGCCCTTCGGGCCCTATTTCAAGATTAAATTGGATAATTTAAATAAATATAATTCGTTAATGGCTTTTATCAGTCCACTTTTTGCGGTTAATAACCTTGGCCATAATTTGATCTCATCCAGTAAGGATGTGAATTTTTTACGCTTAATAAAGTTTGAATCGGTAATTTTTATTTAGAGAAGTTTGAGAGCGGTTTAGGAATACAAGTCAGCTTTCTTTTCTCAGTCTTGTTTCATTTACAATTAGATAAATAAATCATAGAGAGCAAGTATTAGCTCTGGGCCCTGTTTCATAATGAAGTACAAAAGTACAAGTACAAGAGGGAAAAGTACAAGTGGAAAAGTTCGTGAGAGATTACAAGTTACTTATCGCCAGGAGATAATAATAATAATAATTAAATGCTATCGTGTTTCAACATTATAACAATGTTTTAACAATATATAACAACTATATAACATCTTGTACTTTACTTTATAAACACCTCCCGTTTCATAATAATGTACAAAAGTTCAAGTAAAAGTTAGACTGTGACTTACTACGCCTATGACTACTACTGTAAAATGTTAAAATACGATAACATTTAAAATAATTATATTAAAAATAGTAAATTAAAAATAAAATTGAATAAAATTATTATTTTATAAACACTATAAGTAACGTGCAACCTCTAAAAACAAATATTTCCATTAATATTTTTACCACTTATACTTGTATTTTTGTAATTTATTATGAAATAGAGCCCGGGTCGATAAAATTACACTTGGGTATGCTGATGACCCGGTAATCTATGCTGGATATGCGGAAAAACATTAGTATAAACACCGATGATTTCGGCCTAGAGAAATATAAGTATGTGGGGTCTCGAATAACCGAAACTAAACTCAAATTCAAGAAGAAATGAAGTCAACGTTAGATATGGGGAACGATTGTTATTTCGAATTCCCCAAATTATTCATGATTTTCTTGCGTCTTCTGTTCAGAAAAATAAGAGTTAGAAGAAAGTAAGTTTGAATAGACTAGGCTATTGTTCTTTCCTTTGTTCTTTATTGGTGCGAAAAGTATAGGCTTATTTAGCAATATTGAACAACGCCTTAAGATCTGCTAAAGCAGGTTTAAAAAAGGTCTTAGAAAAGTATTGCATAGCATATTTAGACCGAAGGGAAATGAAGTTCAGGAGAATTTAGGATACTGCCAATCGCAGAACTCTGGGGCATAAAACCTTTAACAGCATCGCGAGGGTTAAAATTGACATCTATAGTTGTATTGTAGTTGTATTGGGATTGATAGTGAATGAACCACTAAGTAAGGCAATAAGCGCTGAACCGACGAATAGCCGGTCTGAAGGATGCCCAAAACGTAAGTAGAAGATGGCGTTAAGACAATACCTTGTAGATTTGGGTTTTGACTGGATTCGGGTGGTGTAAAGTAATTTGTATCTAAAAATACGAATTGCATTTACATAATTTTACTTAATTATATATTAATGAATAGAGTATGTATAATGATAAAGTCGTACAGCTCATTGGGCAAGTTATCCTATATCCGAGGCCCAGGATCCAGCACGGCTGTAGCAGAAAAATGATTTGCTATTTTACTAACCGTATATTGACTGGGGTTGGAAGACATTCCTGTGGCACACCTAGCCTCTACATGTTGACCACATCAACTTGACCAATCAGCAAACAATTCCGCATCAAGTATTGTACAGATTTATTGAAATATCGTACTTTCGTTTTCAAGTAATGCAGGCTACATACAGTTGTACAGGTTTTTTTCTCAGGAAGTGTTGAGAAAATGTAAACTCTGACATTAGTATTGCAGAGGGTTCTTACAAATGGCAAATCAGCTGAACATTAATTTTTAAAATAAATCAGTTGGCAGATTGCTTCTGCGCATTGTTGAAAATTGTTTAAAAGAATCCAAAACAGGCATATTAAGAGAAATAAAGCAACATTAAAATTATTGGAGTTAAAGGAAATTCAAGGACTCATGCGTTTATAACGTGAATGAACGTTTTTCAGAAATTATAATTGAACTAATTCCAAAAAAAAATTCGGAACTTCGACATATTTGATATTAATTAGGGATTGAACCTTCTATACCATTATGCGGATGTCAACTGATATTTGATATTATATTAAGCCACAGATATCACTGCTGTTCATAATATATGTTGACCGTTAGAACTTAATGAATCTGTATCATCAACCAAATAGATCTTAATTTTACCTCCCCCGTTCGAATTCCCTAAATGTTTGAATACTGAATGTACCTGCATACACTGCTACTCCCTGCCCTTATGTAATTAACCGCTGGGTGGTCTTAATAAACAATCTTCTGTGTATTGATTAAGTTTTAATACTCCTGAATGATCTATTGAGAGATGTGATTGAGAGCGCTCAAGATAATTACCCTTCTTTGTCGAGGGGTCTGGAAGTAGATTGTATATATTGCTGTTCCTGATTTAATTAGAAGGAATTTTCACGATATTTTTTGTGGAATTGTTGAATATTCATCAATAGTTAATGTAAATCAAATAAATACTTTAAAAAATCGTTAACTGCCTCCTTCTTTTTTGTATGTTGATCAAAAACTACTATTCGGAACTGTTATTCATAAAAATACCTAATAAATAAATTTTTATCATTTTTATTAAAAATAACTTTAAATATTAGTAAAACGTATTTGTGTTAATAATTAAAGGGGGTATGCTTTTAAGATTATGAATGCACTATTATTAATTCTTATTTAAATTATAAATAAATTTATTAAAATTTACTTCGATACAAATTGAGTGTTAAATAAAAGTAGAACATAAATTATTTAGGTATTGATTAAGAATAAACAAGAAAACCAAATGAATACCTTACTTAAGTTGTACGTTTTTTAATAGTTGATTAGCTAATGAAGAGAAGGGATTCGGTAATAATTAGCGAGATTGTCTTTGAAAATCGTTGATTTAAATAGTTGTTGTTACCCAATGAATATTTTGTAAAAATAATGGAGAAACCCGTCCCATAGTCAATATAAGTAAATTAAAACTCCTTAATCATTCTGGTATTTTTATGACAACACAATAACTTTGATATAGAAACGGAGTGTGTGTTCTATTTAAATATCTACCATGTATTTTTAAAATCTTACAAGTGCCAATCTATGGTTCGGCTTTCTATTTGATAATGTTTTGGCATTATAGAAAACATGGCATTTAATAAAATTAATACTGAAGATCGTGGAAATTCCTCATCTAGTTTTTATTCAGGGTTCTGTCGGTGTTTTTATTTTACATCTGTTTCTTTGTATTTTGTATCCGTGAAGTTTTTCATAAAATCTTGTACGGCTTGGCCATATGTGTGTTAGACAATTGCCATTATATTCAAGACTAAGTGTAATGCTTGTGATGTACCATGGTGATTGTGTAATGAGGTTTGGTGTTTTATATTGAAAATTTTCTGATTTTTTCTGGTGCTTTTAAGCTATTTTTAGCTTTCATATTTGTTCAGTCGCTATAGGAGTTTCAAAGGCGTTTTATTTTAGTATAAAATAAAACGCCTTTGAAACTAATAAAAAAAAAGAAAATAAAAAAAAGAAGAAGAAAATAAATGGATATTAATTTTCATGTCGATTAGGATTATTAATTTCGAGTGGGAGGACCCGTCCCAAGGGCTTAATTGCTGAGAAAAAATAATATTTATCTATCTATTTCACTTCGTTTCTGTGAAAACATGGAAAACAGATTGCAGCAAACAGTAGTTGTACAAATTTTTATTTTATTTTTATTTCTATTTTATTTTTAGTTACAATTAGTTTTTAGTACAAATAGTTAAATACAATGACACTACAAATAGTAATGACCCGTATTTTTTAATGTTATTTAGGTTATTAATCCCATAAAATAAAAAATAAAGTTAATAAATGTTAACCTAAATTTAAACTAAAATAATTTGTGTATTGAAATTGCTTAGAAAGGTATGAAGTCGTCATGACAACAATTACGGATACCCACGTATTTACGCACGCAAGCTCATTATATATAAATAAAAAATTATTCTCGCTGTTAACTATTATAAATAAATCCTTGTTACACGACATTTGTGTAGTGCTCATTGACCTTAGCAGAGAGACTCGTGTGGTGGAAATAGGACGCTCTAAGATCGATTACTCTTTTATTATTTGTTAATGACAGCTGTTTTTCTCACCATCCTCCTGAATAAAATAGCTGGTAGCCTTTAAAAAATTCTTCCCTTGTTGCTCTACTATTTTTGGAAATTGACAAAATAATTATGGTAAACCTCCATGATGATGGGTGATTATACGAATTCACCTGTTCTCTGCTTATTGTCATAATCAATATAGACTTGATAGTCAGAATGTATTTACCACATTACTTGTAAAAACGCCATGATGAAAAATAATTAAGCGCATATTCGTATTATTTAAACATCTGAATGATCTTTTTAGAACTATCGAAATGTATGTAAGGCACGGGTGTAGCCTGACTTTTTTTAAATTTATATATATATGTATAAATATATATATATATATATATATATATATATATATATATATATATATATATATATATATATATATATATATCCGTACATATTCTGGAACCCCCATCTGCCTCAGAAAAGCAGTTTGCCAGAAACATAGCAGTACATAACAATTTGTATTGATCTCAAGGTTTTGCGCTTTGTATCCATCATTCACATGTCACAAATTTATTTTTAGTATGCCACATAATTTTAATACATTTTTACTTGAATTTAAAATCCGAGTTAGAAATTACATATAATGAAAATGGAGGAATAAAACTATTAAAAAAAAAAAGAAGCAAATTACGAAAGTTCAAGTATTGCTGCAACAGAGGCAATCAAAATCTGTTGTTACACATGAATCTTGTTGGAAACTAGGTAAAATTGCTGGAAGAGCAGACGGATAAAATTAAGGCTTCACAAAGTTCTGGAATTATCCAAGAAGTAAACAGAAAAATAAAGCTTCCTCGTTTCAAAGTTTAGCCACAATAGAGTGACAAAAATGTTGAACTTCACAATAACTACTATAAAATAAAAATAAATGACCTTAGAAAAATTAGATACTCCTCATAAAAAATACCTTAAAACAACTAAAAATAATTATTTTAAAAAAAATCGTTGATTTGGCTTATCTTATTGATCGATGAACTAATTTGTGGTTGGAATTCTTATAGACATATATATATATATATATATATATATATATATATATATATATATATAAGTTATAACTTATGTTCTCCCGGACGAAAACTAATAAAAAAAAGGAAATAGGGAGGCGAAATAACACACGAGTGCTGGAGAAAGACTGCTTTATTCTGTCTTATAATCCTCTATATATAACATTAGGCTCTATTTACATTCCTGATATAGTATTACATGCAATATTGTCCTATCCGCTATCTTAACTCCCCTCTGCCAGTTTATGGATAATTCTCATGAACTTATATAATGAAACAAACAAAACAGAGAAAAACAACAAAATGAAATACATTATAAAAAGAAATACACTATATATATATATATATATATATATATATATATATATATATATATATATATATATATATATATATATATATATATATATATATACACCAACCTTCTTCTATTGTTCTTCGACGGTGCTAAACGGGGCCGCCTACGTTAACCAGGAATAGGTGCGTGATTTCATGTTATACATTTAGTTGCAAGTATAAACATTTATTAAAGTAGTTACATTTATTAAATGTATAAAGGAAACATTTTAAAATTTATGTGAAAAATCATAATTATTTGAATGATAAAGTTATTAATGTGTTTATATGAATACGATACAATCATATGAAATTTTTATGAATTATTCAAATCGTTAAACAAAAATTTTTTTTGTAAAAAAGAATAAGTGTTACTAAAATATTCATAAAAATAAGTAGTGAAAAGACCTGCAATGAAAGTTAATTCACAAATTCTAAAGAAAAAAATGAAACGCAATTAGGCGTGTGGGGGACAACTGTAGCCCAACTCTCTTTTTGCAAAAAAAAAACCCGGAAAAAAAACAAATTAAACATAAAATAATATAAAAACATAAAATTAAATTATAGCTCGATAGGCTAAAAAAACAGAACCCAAAATTCATCCTTAAAAAAAACACACAAAAAAAACGATATCTTATAATGCAGCCGCCTTATCAGTTGTGATCTCCGCACTAGCACTCTCTAGTCTAATTTATGCTAACTAACCACTTTGTATTCAATTGTAAAATTCGTATTTATTGATATTATTACTGCTTTAATATAAAATTAAAGTACTAATAATTTTTATAACTCCAATAAATACGAATTTTACAATTGAATAGAAAGGAATTAATTTGCACAAATTAAGTAGTAGTGCGGCAATTAATTAACAAGTAGTGCGGCTGCTACAGTTTAGGCGGCTGCATTGTAACGTTGTAACATAATTAGTTATTTCCAGGGCGTAAGCTATTTGTTTAATTGCGTAAACGTTTTTAGATTATTTCTCGAAAATGAGTGTGTAAATTAGTTGAATTAAATTGTCAGTCCAATAATCAGGTATTTGTAACAATTCCTGTGCTGTTTGTGACGTCTTAAAAAAAAAATGTTTTGATGGGATGTTATTTAATTTAAAATAACCGGTTTTTTTTTCTAAAACCGGTTATTTGTATCGGTTAAAACCGATCAGTTATAGTTGAAGGTAAAATAAGAACCGATAGCCGTTTTTTTTTCTCTCAAAAACCGACACCCCTATTACTGAAACAACTTCTCTAAGCCTTTGAGGCTTATTATCCATCTTTATAATCATTATTCGTATCTAATATGTTAACCTATGCATGCACTTCTGAATTTGAATGTCACCATAATTACTTATTTGTATTTAATTTAGTGATTTATAAATTTTTGTGAGTTCATTCATCTACTTTTTAATACCACTTCCAAACTATACACTTTTTCCGATACAATCAGAATTTTTTTTTGAGGGCATATTTCCCGGAGTACGTGCGGAGAATTTTTTTTTTTCTTCTCAGTTTTTTCTATGATGTCCTTGTTTTAACAACGTTCCAAGGTGACGGGTTAGAATCTCGGTGGAATATGAATAGGAAATTAGTCCTAAGAGGTGTGCACCGGCTTAAACTAAAAAATCGTTCCGAATTTGTTTTAGTTGATATTTTAATATAATATCTGTCTGTGTTACAATGTGAAAATTTTTAAGAACCATAATATAACTACGAAAAGAGAAATACATTTATAAATAAATAAAACCGCGAGAGATGTGTACTCAGTGTTTTTGAAGAAACAACTCAAATCGGCCAGCCGCCGATATAAAATGAAAACTGTTTTTTCTTAATTAACTCAGTTAAAAATAATGGTCTTGCTCATCTTTCCCCTATAATCAATAAGTTCATACATAGTAATGAATTGTTCTCCTTTAACTTAGTGCAAATGACACGCATAATTAAAAATAAACCTGTTTTTCATTTTGTGATAATTTTCCTTTAAAATGCGTTCTTTTCAAACCGTTCATTTGATCTTTTAATGATATTACCTGTTATCAATGGATATTTATTTTCTGTGTTTTTAGTGGATTCATAAAATAATTAATGGTTGAGAAATATTTTAGAGCTTGTTTTTGTGAGAAAATTTACCTGTTGATTTATTGGTCTAGTTGCTCTTTAAATTAAGGCCTTTTGTAAATGAAAGGTTTGCGTTTCAGAAACGTAAGAGAATTATGTAATTATTAAAAAAATCTCTCAGAGCTATATACATTATATCTCTCAGTTAATTCATGTAAAATTCCGAAGGAATTCAGACGTAGCTCAGAGAAAAGAGGGCACGATCTGTGAGAGAAATTCTGTCGGGATAAAAAGAAGATAGGCAGGGAGTGAAAAATTGCTTTTCATTGGAATATGCTGTGACATTTGCTGTAAATTTCTTTTCGCTTCCGTGGTAGCCTTGCCAGACATCCCTTTTCAAGTGGTTCCCCTTGGTGACCTCTATACCTTCAATGCTTATTTCCAGAGCAGAAGGGTTTTGCGATCTGTCCTTTTCATGGCATTTAGCACAGAAGGCTTCTCCGGCGGCATTATGACTGCAAACTTCCAATTCTAGATCCGAGAAAGGTTTTGTAAAGCTGTTGACAACATCTGTACAAAGCCCCCCACATTCCTCCCTTATGCCTTAACAGTCCAGACTTTATTTATTTTTTTCTACATGCCTTTGTAATAACATATAATTATTTATAATGGCGGAAGTATGGTTGACCTTAGTAGAAGCTTGGTTGGGGATGTGCCAAAAGACGAAATACAAATATGAAAGTACGCACATGATATTATTAGAGGATCAATCTAATTAGAGATTGATACATTATTTGTCATTTCTATAACTCTTATAACTAATTTCAATTACTATACATTCTTCTTCAGTTGTAAAAACACATACAAATTCAAAAATAAGCAATTTAAAATACAGTTTGGTTTTATTATACATATTAAATTAAATGTAATAGAAATTACTCACCAGGATTTAAGAAGATTATATCAAACAGAAAAGGTTACATCGGTTTATTTTCGCACTGAAATACTGAGGTTGCACATTATTAAACCCATAATTCGTATAATCCATAACGTTTTATAATACAAATTTACATTACATTTAATTTAATATGTGTAATAAAACCAAGCTGTATTTTAAATTGTTTATTTTTTAATTTTTGTGTGTTTTCGAACTGAAAATGAATGTATAACATTTGAAACTAGTTTTCAATAAAAACAAAATTATAAATGAGGCAAATAATTTATCAATCCTTAATCACAAATAAGAAAAACTTATTTGATTGTGTGCCGAAGTTTCGGTCCAAGCTTTAGATCATCATCAGGGCAGTGATGCGTTGAGTCAAGTGCCAACCACGTTAAGTTTTTCCTTATTAGCGTGTTTCTTCATTGGTCGCAACTCAAACCAAGCTTCTCCTACGTATCATTATTTATACTGAATTGAAGACGGTTTATGAAAGGGTATCATGTCAATTTCACAATTCAATTCTTTTGATATCTGTCGCGGGATTTTTGATGAGGTCCATACTATGTGTTTACTCGTAGTCAATTATTTTTACTTCATGCCGCACCTTATTTGGCATTGTCAAAACATACTTATTAAGAGGAAAATAACGTGTCGGCAAGAGAGAATACATTTGTGTCTCCAAGAAGCTGATAGAAGACCACGATTACTTTCCCACTCTCCACTGGTATGCCACTAAAATCTGGAACTTGCGAATTCAGGAGGAAACAAGGGACCATGCCAGGAGGTGCACGCTAAAAGAAATATTTGTTTAAATAACAAAGAAAATTTTTATGACTTAAAAAAAGTCCTCTTTTTCAAAATTGATTATTGATTACATAATTGATTATTATGGAATTAAATTTAAATTGTCATCATGGTTATTTTCTTGAGAGAAATTTCCGGACTAAAAACTCCAAGGCCTACTCTTAAATCCAAACTTCAAGTCCCACTCTGCTCAAGGTTTGAATCCACATGATCTAGTATGCTCCATCCTGGCAAAATTACAAATTCAAATAAGAACGCTTAAGCAGGCGACAGAAAGAGTTGTGATGAAGGTCAATGTTATACTGTGTACGAATCCGCCTTAATGTTTAGTATAAACAGTCATGCTCGTTTTCATTCCATCCGCCTAGGAGCAGTTGCTAATGTAATCTGTTATGATTTGCCACGTTATTTTGACAAATAAGGAATGTGATGTGTTTGTCTTATTATGATTGCTATATCGCCTCCACATCTAGTGAAATAATACTCGAAAATATTTAAAAATGGTTAAATATTTTCGAATATGAGATCATACATAAGCCAATGGTGCTTATAATGCTAATTTGACAGTTTCATTGCTAATGATAATTTAAAGAGCAATTGAAGGATTATCAAGATGACAGTAAGCACTGCATTAATTGGACATAAGGTGAATTAATGAAGACCGATATTGAAGATACAGGCCGTGGATTATGTGGATTAGGGCTATTGGCAATGTTAACGGTAGCTGCTATGTAAATTTGATCCAGATAGGGATGTCCTCCTCGCTCATTATGCCAGCTTCACTTCTATCCCTTGTGCATACCAAATGTCCTATCTTTATTAACTATGATAAATCTGATACCAATAATCAACTAAATATATTAAACAAAAGTAATTTATAAACAATGCAATTAATGATACCATTGCTAGGAATATGTAATGGACTTCATTAGTCTAAAATGGTCTGTTCAGAATAAGAATCTAATGCTTATACAATTTAATATACAGGTAACCATAGCAATTTCTCTGTTACAAAAAGTTCATCATATCTAAAATGAAAAATCTGCTGATATTTCAAGTAAAGTTCAAATAATGTAATAAAATAATTTAATTAAAAATTAATCCTCGACTACGGAAATAAATTTTTCTTATAACCCCATCCGTCCTAAGGGGTGTATTTGCATGTCTACTTAAACACATTGGTAGGTTGTTAGTGAAGTTGACGTGTATAATTATTGAAATTCCGTATTAGCTATTAGCAAAATTCTCTGGAAAATAAACAAATAAATATAAAGTCGAACTAAATATACAAATGCATAAAAATCCATATCGATATGATCCTAGCATTTTATTTCGAATTTACATTTGGCCACTACGGAGGCAATCCCATGAATAATGAAGATACAAATTAAAAAAATATTAGAAGGAAAGCAAAGGAAAGCATTAAAATCAGTATGACTGAATAAATTATTACTTCTACTTTAAAGTACAATATTAACATCATTTTTTTTTTTAATTAATGTTTTGTCAATTAATTCATTACCCTTCCTCTTGTTGGATCTTTTAAGAATTAAACATATAAAAGTGCATAAGCATAATAAAAATGATTTCGTCTTGGGCTAATACTGAATTTAATATAATTAAAATCGTTTGTTGTTGTAGACACGGGTAGAGGCTACAATATGTGTCGAGGACACGTGTTTTATGGACAAATAAAGTATAAAACTTTTAAACGACTATCCGAAAGAAAAACACGGATTAATCTGTTTAGCTGAGGGATATTGTCATCCCCTGTTGTTGAACACTTTAGGAGTTTGAAGTCTATAAAAGTCTAATGATCGGAATAAAACTTATTTAAGCTTAAAGTTTGATTTTCCTAAAACTGCTGTTGAGAATAAATTATAAGTTGATTGGAAAATCTAGGTTATTCGATTTTTCAATGACAAAGCGTTTCGATGTGAAAAATAATGCTTACACATACTCGTATATGTATGTTACAAACTACTGATTATTTAAAAAAAAATGTATTATAAAAGTAGTAATTTACTTGCGAACCAGCTTGTTTTTTCAGATTTAAAAAATCAGAATTCATATTGTTCAAATATTGTGACAATTGAATTCTAATGGAAACTACTTTCTCCTTCTTTAGTTCTGGCGATGACGCTCAGCACAAGAGAAGCATTTTTAAAGGGTATTTATTATTATTATTTTTTTTTTTTATCATGTTCTTGTATCGCCGAACTTCACTCTCATCGTCGTTGAATAAGACAAACTACCTTTTCTGTACTTGAATATTGATATATGACATACAATTCTTGATTAATTCTACTATATCATCTTACGTAGCCATGATATATATATATATATATATATATATATATATATATATATATATATATATATATATATATATATATATATATATATATATATACACATTATTATAGTCGTCTAATATATGACATAACTATGTCATATGGAGATTTTTTTATAGGAAATGATGTAATTAACAAAAAAAAAATTATATATATATTTTTTTAATTACATTATTTCTTATAAAAAAATCTCCATAAATGCATCATCGTTATGTCGTATATTAGACGTAGCTAATACGTTTTTTCTAGGGTCAAGGCCTCGGTACCATTACTACTCAACGTTCTTTGATAACGGAACCTCGTCCATTCAGGTAGATGATGGATGCGAAGGTAATGGTGAAGTCCACTAATACGCATTGGTTGATGATCCTGACCTTTAAACTTTAGTTTATTTTATTGTAGGACAATATATAACTTCCAGGTATAATCTTCTTCTTTATTCAATTGACGTTTCGAGGAAATACTTTCTCATCATCAGAATATTCTTTTCTCTTCTGTATATTTCCCTCCCATTGTCCATAAATAAAATTTCTGCATCCATTATTCAACATGTTGCTGAGAGTCTGAAGTAACTGACTAACAGTTAGCTAAAGTTTTTAGTTTTGTTGACCGTATATAAATAAGAAAGAAGTTGTTCAGGGATTGTGGTCAATGACAAATAAGTACGAGTATAAGTATAACAGTATTAAGTACAACTTACGAGTATAAGTATAACAGTAATAAGTACAACTTATTTATTTGTTCTGTGCCAACGTTTCGGCCTAAGTTTTAGGTCATCATCAGGGCTAAAAGAAAAAAACAAGATAACAACATTGAAAACAATAGAGGCACTGCCAGCAACAAAGGCACAGAATAAGCGGTTAACCAAATTCTTCTTGATTACTTCAATATATTTTTTTCCTTTTTTTGATTGCTGCTACTGATATATTATGATATATTCTATAGCGACTTTATTGTGATTATTCTATTTGAGTGAAGTGCAATACTTGGTCACTTCCGGCCATTTAAACTTTTCGTGACTATTTATCTAGCTGCTTAGAGATCCTGAAAATTGTAGGCTTCTGGCAAGTCATGCTAGAGATGCCTCTAGGAATACCTCTGCAAGGCATTGCTTCTGGTAAGGCACTTGACATCTTTTGCACTAGCCCAAGTTAATACTAAGATAATTCTTAGGTTAAACAATTGCCTAATACATTAAAATGATATGAGCCGACTATATTTATTTCTTAATCCTTTCTTGCAAAAAATGTTTGAAAGTTTTTATCACTGAGTTCTAGCGTCCAATGCCCCCTATACCAGTTACCTGATGACATTTAGGCAGTTCCAAAAGTAACACTACTGACCTGTTGGATTTTAATTTAATATGCTATATTAAAATTTTTATTTTGGGCCCATTTTTCAATTTTCCCAGGAATTAAATTCTGTTGTATGGATCTTATTTTAGAACTATATTAGTGTTTATATATTCATTTATATACTTTTTTTTATCCATCTCTTCGCTATCTGTTGTGACAGAGCGAAGTTGTCCCCTTGTCAAGCTTGTCAAACTTGTCAAGCTTCCGGGCACGACTTTACCATGCTGTACTATTAAATCAAAATACATCCTGAAATTAACTCTAAAAAAGATTTTGAAAGAAGGTTATATGCTATTTGAAGTAAAGCCAAGAGTTTTTACTTACGGATTAACGAATAGGCAGGACGAGACACTTTAGCAGACAACCAAAAAATCTGACACCAAACATCATATTTTTCAAAAAGTTGCCAAGTTGCCCCATAGGGCAAAGTTATCCCAGTTGACGGAGAATTATAATTTTTTTTATTAATCAATGATAATATTGTAAGATTGAAATGTATGACGAATGGGAGTAAAGATAAAATTTGATGTTTTGAAGATGAGGATAAAACCCAAAAACTTCATTAACGAAATGATATGTTAGTGAATGAAAAATAAATCAGATACAGGAAGTCCTCTTCACCGATGAATATACAAATTCCTCAATTCCTGAAGACTTCCCTCTAAATTTTATCGAGTCTGAAATGATTATTTTGAAAATCTTGTCTCGTGCCGATCTTCTCTCGTCCATGAAGTTTAGTTAGGAATTTTAAATATATAGTTTATTTGTTTATAAATCTAAGTCTGTTGAAATGAGTGCAATTCCTTTCTTTCAGATTAACCTTAAAGACAATAATAGAAATATATACAACCATAACCGATCTTCATGTGATGTCAAGATCGTCGGCAAAGATGGTGTTCGGATGCTCTGAAGACTAATGTCTTTTATAGCATCTGTTTCATTCGTTCTTTTCTGTTGATTTTACTATCTTTGTTTTAGTTTTCTAAGTAGGTTTTTTTATTTTTTAGAGTCACCTCCACATTTCAGTAGAAACAGCACCTCTTACTCAAACGCATCTCAATAGTGTTGGGCCTGGAAGATGGATTTATTAGACTTTTTAAGGATTACTATTCTTAAAGTTCCTATTCGAGTTTCCATTTATTGTACTCTGTTTGTTTTATTTTATGTTTTCATCTGCCCTACCGAAATATTCCGAAAAATATTATTGCTATTCATTTCATTGTTTTTAGATTAATATTGTAGCACTGTTACTCCACCAATAAACATATTCCTTTTTTTTCTTCCCTTATTTTAATATGATACCCTCACTTTATTGTTCTAGGCCATACAAATATTTTAATAAACTTTTAAAGACTATCCAAGGGAAGTGTAGATATTGTTGGATTAACTATTAAATTTAGGGTCTGTATCCTGGCTTGGGCCTCGGAAGGTAACGGAGGTCGGATGTTGTCGATTGCTGTTTGAGGAAGGTTTGAGGTGGGCAGCTGTTGTTCCAGCGGCTCATCCCTTGGGGCTCAAGGCAGATGAGAGCACTGAACTTAATATTGATTTTGATTCTCCAAGTTTAGGGTTTGGATCCTCAACCTTTACCTGCGTGTGAACTTATCAAGAAACTTCAACCTTCTATATTAATTGCTCGGCGTTTCCTTATAAAATGTTGTTTATAAGGGGAGCTTAAAGTTTAGTGTATCTTTAAAGCGGCTTCATAATCTCGCTAACTGGATATTTGTGTGTAATATCTTAGCATTAGTTGTAAAATCAAAAGGAGGTAAGCGATAGGAATCAACAAGATGTCGAGGGATAGAATAACGGAAAAGATTTTTAATAGTTGTTAAGAACACCAACTTCTCATTAAAAATTATATTAATGGGTGTAAATATAGCCTAGTGAAATAGTAAATTAGTAATGACTTAAGCATGACCCCAAGGGTTTCCCGAGATATCATTTCCAAAGGATTTATTTTGTTACTTACAGAATCCTTAAACATTGGTAGAGATATCTACCAAATAAGCAGAAAATTTTCGGATTGTAATATTCTTGTAAATTGTCTTTAATATAATATTGAGAGTTCGGTTTTGGTATTTCTAATTGGCGCTTTAAAGATTTTGATTATCTTAAGCAATTCGTTAATATTTTTAAAATGTTTGCAGTTTCTGCAGATTTTTTACGAGTCGAAATTTTTACTTATGCATATTTGTTTTTGTTTCAGGTAAGTGGCAAATTGATTCAAGTTTAAAATTAGTAAAAAAAGGTAAGCCAGTTGACTTTTATTCATCTTACTGAGAATAAGATAGACTCCATGAATGAAGTTATCGTGGTTTTGATAAAAATATTTTACATTAATTATAGGCTGACGAGTGAGGAACTTCATAATAGACTTCAAGAAATACCGACGGTCTAAATTGTTTGATCTGTTAGATTTAATACTTTTTAACTCGTATTCTTTAGGCTGCAAATGTAATTGAGGAACCACGAAAGTGTAGTCGAATATTTATAATTAATATTCAACTCACACTGATACTATATATTGGATTTTTGTTCTGTACAATATAGCTTGGCTTAGATATACAACTAATTGTCTAAGGAAATTACATGGTCTCTTTTATGGGATTAATCAAATTAATTACGTTGTTTAGTAACAAAATTATAATTACTAGTTGCTTAAATCCGTATACATACATACATACACACACACATATATATATATATATATATATATATATATATATATATATATATATATATATATATATATTGTCCGAAACGTCACAAAAGATGAAATAAAGATATTAGAAGTATTGAAATTAGTTTAGATTTTGTGCAGCATTTTAACACGTTGTCACGGTAGACAATATATAAATATATAAAACACATGTGAGAGAAATGGGGAGGTTACAATGAAAAAGTTTTGAAAAAAGGGGTTAAGAAATTGTGTAAAAACGTCTTAACTGTTGGCCTAGTTTTGTGCATCCTTATTCTGTACGTTGAACCCATTGGGGTGGGATATTAAAGAACTGAAAACTGATGGTGAGAATTAATTCCAGCTGAACAGTGAAAGAGGACTATTTCAAGAGTAAATGATACGAGTTAGTTTAGTTATGGTTATTTGTTATAGCTTATTTTAAAGGAATTTTCTCATCTATTGACTTATTTGCAGAAATTCTGTATTTATTAAATTGTACGAAGTTAGACTAAATGTTTTTTTTTTAATTGATGAATTATTACTAAATAAAATGTTAAGAATATTTTACATTTATTTAAACACGTCTGGTTAAACCCGCTCCCCCACTCCACTAGGCTAGCTCAACAAATCAGATATCTAACCAAAAAGTAGTACATTTCATTGGCGCCCAACGTGGGGCCCGAAGAATCTCCTGAAAATCGCAAACCCCATTTATAAGCCTTTATATCTCTTACTGTAGACTTGGGATCTTCGGCCCGAGGCAGCGTCGGTTTTTTCTCCCACAGTTCCGCAAACAAAAACGTAACCCGATCCCTCTGCCGTTTCCAATGCTCTTCTAATTCTGATGGGACAATCAACCGTTCTAAACCACCCTGAAGATGCCAAAGCCGTACATCCAAACGCCTAAACTCCATCAAGTCATTATTTACTGAGAGCTCACCTATCCGTTATTACAACGTTTTCAGAAATGCTTGAACATATGCATAAGAAAGGTCCTCTACTCCTAACAATTAATTATAAATTTGGGTCGAATGAATTTCCCTAGCTACGGAAATTCACTGACGAAACAAGACCCACAAAAATTCCTTTCCCACACCGACTCATCCACTTCCTATCTGCTCGTGCAATTGAAAAAGAGAAGACTTCTTGAACTTAATGACGGACATGTACATAATATCAAACATCAATTTGAATTTAGATCATATCATTCAACTATAGATCAATTAAATGGAGTGACAGATTACATAGCGACAGCATTAGATCAGTAATGGTATGCAACTAGCGTATTTGTGGATGCCACTGAAATGTTCGATATATCATAAAGTACAATCCACAATTTGATTATTATTATTAATATTCTTAAAGATATATTAGGAATTATATAGCTAGCATGTGACTATCACATTCTTTAATCCTTTTCCGACCGATTTTTCTACTATACTCCACAGTCATAACTTTCTTCTGTTAGATTAAAATTGACATGAATATCTTGAGGTTCAGTTCTTGCTCCTGGCCGTTATTCTACTTCATTTTCACATATGCCATTACTAGCAACACCGACTCTCAAACATTTCCAAAAGATGCAGCATCCATAACGATGTATTATATTAAAACTTTATATTTACTACAATGGCTTTTCCATATTTATTTTTTAGTAAAGTTTTTGAAAGAAATAATCTTTGAAAAATTCTAATATATCATTGGGATTTCAACAATATACATTCACTTTTTGAATTTGGTTCTTGGAGAACGTGCTCACTTATCCTTACATTTGATATAAAGAGAAAAAAAACATAATCAACGACTGTTCTATACTCTTTTTGCAAGATTTTCAAAATTAAACCTTTGGCAGTAACTGAACAGTTATACTTAACTCCTGAAACTCAAGAATCTAAGTAATTTGGGAGTATTAAAAATACTCTCAATTGCTAAATTAATTTTTTTCATTAAAAATCATTCCAAAAATTATAACGACTTGTTCTGGGCAGATTGAGAAAACCTATTTTATGTGCCCACATCGAAATAGATATCAACATTCCCAGACCGGATTCGAACTGGCGCCTTACATATTATTTTCGGTTAATATGTCCCTTTATTAAAAGAGAGTACTAAACAATAAATACTTTCATATGTTTTGCAATCATTTTTTTTTTTTATTCTTCCTTCCTGGCCATTTTTGGCATACGAGGTTTCAGCAGCAGTGGGGCGTTAAGCATAGGATGTACCGCCAATAAAACTCAGCTTTATTTATTTATTTTTTAAACTATTTAACGCAATCCATCCATTTCTCCCTTTCCCCATTTATTAAGAAGTCGGTTTCTATTTAAAACTGAATGGATTGAAGGAGAACCTGAACCTTCTTTATGTACCAAACCATTTACAGAACTCGCTAGAGCTATTTTAATTTCTTAACTTTTTTTAGACTACCACCTATTTTGTAAGGATTTTGTACCACCCACATTCAAATTCCGCGTACATGCCGTTTGGTATTTTCAATATAAATAGCAACACTGGTAATACATGCTGCATAAACCATTAATTATTGATTAAATAGCTCCAATATGTGATTCTTCATGAACAAAATTACTGCCGATTTTGATTAATTAAAGAGTAATATAAAGATTTATATAAAGCTTTTATATAAAGATTGTAATAGTTATATGCAAAGGTTTAAATATGAAAATTCGTAATATTGTATTGGATGATTGTATTACATAAATAAGATTTGTTTCGTAATTATTGAAATACCATTAAATAAATTATAAAATGATTATATCGAGCTCATTAATAATGCAAAAAAAAAAAACAATAATGAAAAATAATGTGAAGGTGTGCCTGATCCATTTTTAAAAGTTAATATCTGGTTCATTTTTTTTTAAAAATAATTAAGAGCATAAACAAAATCGCGTTGGTAACCTTTATTACCGAAACATATGATTTCTCCATTTAATTTTAATATAATTTTTGATGTAAGTTTATTATGACCTTCAAGTAAAGTACCCTTTTCCGCTCACCAATTTTAACTAAAATCTAGAAAATACATTCATATTGATATAAAAGTCATATTTACTAAATTTTAAATGTTTTACATTATATTTTAATATAATTTTTGATGAAAGTCTAATATGACCTTCAAATAAAGTACCTCTTCCGGTTTTCCAATTTAGACCAAAATCTAGTATGGTATTTACATCAATATATAAGTTCTAAATACTAAATTTGAGAAGTTTTCCAAAGTATTTTAATATAATTTTTGATGAAAATCAATGATGACCTTTAAGTAAAGTACCACTTCCGGTGATTAAGCAGTGACCAAAAAGTGAGGTTCACAACTAGATTTTACAACAATCCTAAATACAAAATTTCAACTTTCTACGGCTAACCGTTTTTGAGTTATGCGAAATACGAACGTACAGACGCCACGACGAAACTAGTCAAAATGGATTCAGGGATGGTCAAAATGGATATTTCCGTTAAAATCTGAAAACCGAAAATTTTCGCGATTACAATACTTCCTTTACCTCGTACAAGGAAGTAAAAACGACTAATAAGGCATTGAAACAGCTGAAATAGCCATAGCTTTGCTAATAGCCGTTCGATTTCGATGAAACTTCTTTTGTTTTATAGGTAATTTAATTTTTTTTTCGAATGGAACTGATTTTGAGCTCCCTAACTCAACTTGGAGGGGCTTTAAAGGTGCGCAAATGTTTTAAAAAATCAGAAAACCCAGAGGGGTGGGGGGACCAAGTCGAGATCCCCAAAGGATACTTCCCCGACACCAACTCAATTCACATACAAATTTTCAGCCCTATAAACTAATATGGTGAAGCTGTAGCGATGCGCAAAACTTAAAAAACGCCGAAATTTCAGGTAAACATACCGAAATTTTAACTGGAATTTACCTATTCTTTAATGGTACCGTTCTGCCTTGAAAAAAGTCCTACATACCGAATTTCAGCTCACTTGACCCAAAGGGGGCCGCTGGAGGTGCTCAAATGTAGCGGAAAAAAAATATATATATAAGTATATATCAGGCATCTCCAAATTTTCCATTATCGTGCTCTAGGGGTTATGAAACGGATAAAAATCGCAGTCCCGCCGCTCACCGCCGACCTTCGACCCACTGCAATAGTCTATTTTTTTCGGGGAAAAAACGACTAAAAATCGAAGTCTTTACCGCTCACTTGGGCAATGGCGGCCAATGTCACCACCATCCACAATAAGAACTAGAATTAAAATTCCCTCTTTCCCTATAATTATATCGATGTGTTTCTTTCGATTAAATTCATCATACTTACTGAAGGGTTGCTATACCCATTTCGCCTGATGATTCCCGGTATATTTCTCTGGGCAGACTTAATACATATTTATCGTTCGCGTGTCCGGCGGTGCTAACTCAACATAATTGAATAATAGACATTTCGTGGTTGACACAAATATATCTCGATTAGTTATTAATGTATTAAATTGGCCACTTAAAGTTAATTTTGTTTAAGGTGTTTTATGAGGTATTATTTGATATCTTTAGGTGTAAATATGCCTTATTATTAAATCGAGCATCGAGTGAGAGCATTAAAAGAAAAAAAATATTTTTAATGTATAATTTTAAAATATTTATTACCTTTTAATATAAAATAAAAATTTGTATTAAAATAATAAATAAATTATCACATAGTTCAAATAGAACGTTTAAAAATTATGACGGACCGGAACATATAAATTCGGGTATAAACCAAAAAATAAAATATCCAAACCATGTTGCAATGTAATAAAGATAAAATAGAAAAAAAAAATAAAACTGCAGGCGTCGTATATAAAATTAACTGTTTAAATAGTCCTGGGCATATTATGGAGAAAGTATAATTTATACATAAAGGACAGTACCTATCAACCTACTAATGATTGTAAAAATAAAAATTGCCCAAAATATAATTTAAACACTGCATTGGTACGACATCACATAGAAAAAGATCAGAAGTTTGATTTTGAAGACGGTAAAATTCTTTACAAAGAAAAAACTGTTTTTAGAAGAAAACTACTGCAAGCCTTTACAATAACAGAAAATTTGGATAACGCTGTAAATTTTATTTTACTATCAATATTATTTTATTTATTTAGTTACATTAGTTTGAAGGGAAGAAATCTATACTAATAAGGTCATCTCTAAATTATCATCATCATTATTTTTATATATTTTTAAAAAATTTAAATATTAATTCTACGCTACAATGAATAACATACTGCCATCTAGAAATAATAATTAAAATCTATAATAATCATGAAATATAGCATGCTTATGGACAACAAATAACAAAACTTTATTATAAATATATTATAAAGTACAAAACTTATACTTCTTAAATGTATATATTACAAAACCAACAATTATTATATATTCATTTACAGTGATATGAGGATATTGTTTAATCAAATCTACAAAATCAACTGTCAATAATTTGAAATCTCGGCAATGAAAAAATACAACTTTCTCATACCATCGATGGTTGGTGGTTTGAATATTCCGAGGCCATTAAAATTTTCCCTTCCTTGGTAGTCTTAACCTCAAACATATATATATATATATATATATATATATATATATATATATATATATATATATATATATATATATATATATATACGTGCAATAGAAAAAAGAAACACTTTATAATATATTGTTTTAATGCCCTATATATATATATATATACAGGGCATTTAAACAATAGATTATAAAGTGTTTCTTTTTTCTATTGCACGTTTTGCACTCTTATTGTGGATCAATTCTGACTATTGTCTTCAATATTACACATGCATAATTGTTGAATAAATTGAAGATATAACATACTAAACAATTTCTGTATTTTACAAATAAAAAATAGTTCCTTAATCAGTCCCAATAGAGTGCGCTATAACATTCTTTTTATCATTTTCAGTGCAATGAATATATTAGTTAGTGAAGTATGACCCTCTATAGGCAATATTTTTGTGTTTCAAAGAATTTATTAAACGAAACGAAAAATAAAAGTAAAACAGAAATATGTTTATTTTTTTAGTTTTAGTGTGATTATAATAAATTTTGGCCAAAGAATAATTTTTTATTTTGACTTTATTTTTGAATTCACACCTCATATTATCATATTATATTTAAATTGTTGAATTTTTGTTATAACATATTTGTTTTAAATATTTTTTGAGAAATGCCATGTGGTAAAAAAAAATCAGTAAACCAATGTGTCAAAATAGTATATGTGAAAGTTCACCACAATAAAAATTTAAAAACAAACTCTCTCTCTCTCTCTCTATCTCTCTATCTATCTATCTCTCTCTCTCTCAAAAAAAAAAAAAAAAATAGAAGGAAATCATATACGTAGCTAAAAGAAAATGCAGGTCGGGATTAGAAGATTAAAAAAGAGTTGGACGAGGAAACTCTTTTAATTACAAGCAACTCCAGGAAATAACTACAGGAACCTATTAGGAACGAATTTTCCATGATTGCTGATCTTCCTCATGCTTCACAAGCTTTTATTGTAAAACCATATATTTTGATGTTGTCACAGTATTCGTTGACCTTGAACTGAAACTTTTTTTGGGATCATCTTAATACTATGTTTTATAATATTACTAGCTCAAGCATGCACTCCAGTACTTAAGAACCATATTTCTTTTAAATTGTATTTTTTTTTCCAACTTTATGTTATATATATTCAAGTTTTAAAGTTTAAACTTTTAATTGTAGTTTAACAATAACTTACCTTACACGGACATCCTAATTCCTACAAGACCATGTCGCTTATCTAGCCATCTACAACCAACATGCATGACAACCTCGAAGATGGCAGAAAAGGAGCTGGGTGAGCGATCTCTTTGTATTATATACAATTATCAAGACAGGAAGTGATACCGCTGGGCATTACTCTCTATCATGCCACAGTATCAAATTTCCAGCCAGGAAATTCACTGGTTCCCAACATTGACAGGTGTGAATACAAAACAAAAGTGTATACGTTCAGTACAAACAGCGTTTTAAATACATAAACTTTATTAAAATTTAGTCCTGAAATATTTTGTCACGTTTAGAAGTGTTATTATTAGCCGTTACTAATGATAAATAAGATATTAGTATATATATTATGTATATATATATATATATATATATATATATATATATATATATATATATATATAGTATTATATTAGTATATAGTTGGACAGTGGTTTTAAAAATGTATATAATATAATCCTAAAGGCTTTATTACGCTAGGAAACGTGGTCGCGCAGGTGTACCGTGTATAATGAACTTTATTAGGAACTGGTCGCTGTCGACCAAGTTGCATAATGTGATAGGGGTCATAGATGCGTCCAACCGTATCCGTCGTTTAGATCTGCTGAAACCTCACAATCATTCAGTGTTGCGGGTACAGTATGGTCTGTCACGTGCCTATTTCTATATCATATCAGTAGAAAATTTGTAAGCATGTTATAATGAATATAAAATCTACATTTAGTCAACTTTATTGTGGGTAAGGCCTTGAATAAATAATAAATGATAAATAAATAATAAACTAAATAAATATTATGTTATGAATTTTTCCCAGTGATTATAACCTCGCATATTATTACTACTGGCGTAACAGCAGACACTTTCTATGTGCTTCTGATAGTTGAAATAATCTAGAACATCAAATGAATAAGGGAACGTTAGTTTCAGAAACATAAGATTTTTAATAGATATTTTATCTTATCAATTAATTGACTGAACCCTTAATCATAAGATTATTTTAATTTTATCCCTTCATTTCCCATTGAGGCTATTCATGAAATTTAATATTTATGAAAAGAAGAAAGTACTTCTCGTAACGAAGACGAATTCATCTGAATGTATTTTCATCAGAGTCTTTAAGAATGAGGCAGCAAGTCGGTGATATTTAAAAAAAAAAAAAAAAAAGAAGAAACACCTTTAAAGAACAAATTCTAGTAAAAACATCAAACTATAAGTGATGTGTACTTATATGGATGTAGGAAACTAAAAGTTCTGGCTATATTAAAACGTCAAAAAACTATCGAGAAAATCGAAAAGCGAAATCGTTTAAATAAGGAAGTCTTTATTAAGATCATACGTTGGTCATTCTCCCCAAACAGGGGATTTTGCATTATGGAATTTCATTGAAAAAAATGTTACCAATTCGGCGGGTTTTTTTCACCAAAATCTACCAAATTTCATTCATAAAAGTTTTTCGTTTCAAATATTGAGATTTTACTCAAAAATATATTTTTTTTTACTTGAAACAAAAAATAATAAATATACTTTTGTCTTTAGAACTATTATTTTTGGTTGATGTTTGGGATTTACTCCTTAAAAATTCTTAAACAGTAGATTTTGGGACACTTATTCTGTTTAAAATTTGTTTACCATTTATTTTGCACATATAATGCTTTTAAAATAAGTAAGTGCCATCCCCACTCAAACCTGGGATCTCCTACAACATGAGGGCTGCAGAGGTGGTTGTTATGGTCTGGGATTTTAGTAGATAATACTATTTTTTTGCCAGGTATCTCAATTTTTGCTGACTGTTAAAATAATAATGACTAAAGAATGAAGGTTTCGTCTTCAATAGCTTTTACTTGAAAAAAAAAATGTATATAAGATTATTAAGTCATCCCTCAGAGAAACAGAAAATAATAACTTTTTGAAACATACTTCGAAGATGATGTTGTTTGGCGTCAAAGGAATCAGGCGAATGGAAGAAAACGCCACGATTTGCTTTCCATAATACGGCTCTGAGGTTACAACTGTTAATTTAAACAACAAAAATTATGGAAATACGTTAGGCGGGAACTGCCTATGTTGTCTGACTAGGAACGATACTGAACTTGACAAATGAAAGACTGGCATAAAATTTAAACTTCCACAAAGGAATGAGAATCGGATTGTGGGATAGGAACGAAACGAGTCGTGGATAACAAGCGTATTGTATCAGAGTATTTTCCTTTGCTTTCCTTGAAAGACTTTCAAAACTGGAACAAATATCATCATACAAAATCTAGCCAAGACGTTTCATTGTCCTTAGACAGGCTGTTGAAAGTGAAACCTCGGGCATGCCGGAGGAATGATAATTGCATGGCTTAAGGTCAATTAAAATAATGATGTTTACCCATTCATGTCATACAAATTAATCCGGCCAAAAAAAGGTTTATGCGAACCACACCAGGAACGTAGGACATAAAAAACCGTTTTCTGACATAATCAGCAAGCAAGCAAGCACGTACCTTACCAGCGAATTCCCTCTAAATAATTCTGAGCAACAAAATAAATTGAAAAGGATAGATTGAATCGCTTAGGAAATAAATAGAGATAGACTGGACCTCTTAGCGAAATCACTCTTCTTCAATTTTCACTTTAATTTTTCATGTCACTAAATTCTTAGAAACCGTCTAGAAACCAAGTTCAATAGAGTTTTAATGCACATGGTTTCGTCTCCTTTATTTTTACCCAAAAATTATTTAGCGGTTAGGATTCGCATTAAATAAATCCTTATATTTATTAATATAATTAATTTTAAACCACTGAAAAATATTTAAAACTTAAACTTGACAGAAAATAAAGTTCTAACTCAACGAAATATTTCAGAACTAAATTTTAAAGAAATAAAAGCTGAAAAAAATTGTTCTGAAAAAGTAAACATAATAAAATAATATGAAGATCGTATTGAAAGTTATATATTGCCCTTAATTTAATAAATTTTCATAAAATATCTGGTGTATCATATTAATATTAACTTATATCACATTTAAGGGCAATGAGCAATAGTGATAAATTCATCCTTTCATACCATATTTACAAACAAAAGTAAATGAATAGAACAATGGCAAAATAAGTAAATAGACAAAAAAAATAACTAATTAGAAATAATATATATGTGTATGTGTATGTATGTATATATATTTCTATATTATATATTTATTTATTATATATTCTATATTATATATTTATATATATATATATATATATATATATATATATATATATATATATATATATATATATATATATATATATATATATATTTCTAACATTATAAATTCGGCATTTATGATCAAGAGATTCTCGAGTCACAAAAATTTGATTTAATACCTTTATAGTTGAAAATCATTCTTCTATTTAATTCAGTAAAGAGAAATTTTATCGGTTGTGTTCCATCCGAGTTTATTTTAAATTTTCAAAGGAATAGCGATTTTGACTTTCCTAACTGTTTATTATGTCTTCACATCGTAATATAATCATAATAATGTTAACGTTTCGCGGGTTTGCCCCCTTCATCAGGTAATTATTCGGAGAATTAAAGAATTAAACAAATATCATATTTTACCAAAACCAACAACAACAATATCATATAAATAAACTGTATACAAAACAAGTTAAATAATAATATCTCCATACAACACTATACGTATATCCAACCTACGTCTCATTTTATTAAGTAATTAATTATAATACATTTACATATATGCTTGCCTGTAATTATCAGTAGAATACTATTTTGTTACATGTAGCTTCTACAAAGTCATTAGCTCATAACTGTCTGTTGTGCTTTAATAATGAATCCTATTAAAACTTCGTGATCCTAAAGTTATTTGCAATGTTGTTCAAATACTCACTCTCAGACATCAACTTATTTAATCTGAAATACCACAAAACATTATATTAAAATTTATTTTTCTATTTTAACCAATTTTCATTTTTGTGTAATTATAAATTATAAAAACTAATTAAATTAATTATAAATTATAATAAATTTTAATCTTATAATTGTGTTAATTTTATTTTATTTTATCTTATTTGTTTAGTTACTTTATTATTTTTGGTGCTAAATATTGCTTCTAATAATTTTCTATTTCTTTTTATGTGCGCACTCTGTAATATTTTGGGTTCTTAAAAATTAAATTTATGTTGCAACTTAATGATGTGATTGGCAAGAGCTGTTGCATTTATATTTTTACAATTACAAATTTGTTATGTAAGTTTTCTTTTTAGTTTATTGATGTTTCACCAATGTAATTAGGGATTGATAAATTATTTGCCACTTCTATAAATTTGTTTTATTGAAAACTAGTTTCGAATGTTATGTATTCATCCTCAGTTCTAAAAACACACAAATAATTCAAAAATAAGCAATTCAAAATATAGTTTGGTATTATTATACATATTAAATTATATAAATCAGTATTATAAAACATTTATGAATTATGAATTTAATTAAGACAAGAAATCAAATATATGCTGGTACTCACCAAGGTTTAAATGGATTATATCAAACAGAAAAGTTTGTGCTGGTTCCTTCTCGCATTGTACTAACAATGAACGAGAAAGGCAGGATGTTTTAGGTAAACGTTTTAAGGGTCAGGGTTTTCCCAGTAGTGTCGGTGAGCAATTGTTTTTTCTGTTATAGATGGAAATAAATTTAAGATTGGAGTGTTGGATTTATATGGGATTTTATATTTATATTTATTTATTTATTTATTTATTTATTTGGTCATTCAACCAAAAATCTGTATTGGATTTGAATGATTGTATTATTTCAAGTGCTTCATATATATTTAATTTGAGGCTGTTTTCAACGTGATGTATTAATTTAACTCCTGAGTCTTTGATGAATTTATGATTATTTTCATTTAAATGAATTGCAAAGTTGGAATTATCGGTCTTATTATTATATGCTGTTATAAATATATATATATATATATATATATATATATATATATATATATATATATATAACTGTTATATATTATATTATTATATGTTCCTTTAATCTCTGATTTAGCGATCTTCCAGTTTTTCCCGTGTATTTGGTTGCACAATCATTACAATTTAGTTCGTATACTCCGCTTTTTTGGAAAGGGTCTATTTTGTCTTTAGAAGAGAGATATGAGGATAGGGTTTTTTCTATTTTAAATGCAGGGTTTAATCCGAGTTTTTTCAATTCTTTTCCGACTTTGGTGGATATAGGGCCGTAATATGGAATCGAAACATAATGTTTCGGGATGGGCCTATCTTCGGGGTTTGTTGAATAGATATTATTAATTGTCTTTTTTTGCAATTGTTTTTTTTTAAATATGATTGATAGTGGTTTTATTATACCCGTTATTTTTTGCTATGGAATATATTATTTCAATTTCTTTATTATAGTTCTTTTTATTTAATGGTATGTTCATAAGACGGTAAATCATGCTATTAAAGGCTGCGAGTTTATATGCTATCGGTCTCCTAGCATCATTGTTTATAACGACATCCGTGTGGGTGGGTTTCCGGTAAATTCCAAATTCATGATGTTTGTTTTTTACTAAGATTTCTAAATCTAAAAAGTTTATGGTTTTGTTTTTTCCAATTCTACTGTGAATTTAATTGAGGGATGAATTTCGTTTATTTCCTTTAAAAAATTATTTATTTGTCTTGTACTATTTGTATAGGCCTATGGTCTGGTATGACAAGACAAATAAATAATTGTATACATATACATATATTGAACTTGTTTTGTATGTATTATATTTATATGATATATGTTGTTGTTGGTAAAATTTGTTGTTTGTTTATTGTTTAATTTTCAGAACAATATCCTGATGATGGAAGCACATCTCCGAAACGTTGACATTATGATGTGAAGACATAATAAACAGTTTGAAAAGCCAAAACTGCTCTTCCATTTATTAATTATTGGAATTGCTTTTAAATTTGAAAAGAGAAAGTTTAAATTATAAATAGTGTACTATATTTTAAGATTAAGATAATCATAAAGAATTTATTTTATAATTTATGTTTGATTTGGAAAAGCATTTGAGTTAATTTTTTTTAATTTTCCCTTATTGTATATAATATATACGAAGGGGCTATATATATATATATATATATATATATATATATATATATATATATATATATATATATATATATATATATATATATATAAGGGGCTAAGTATTAAAGTATTAAAAAATTGGAAGTTTATTTGAAAACTATGCCATGCATTAATCTCAATGTTACGATCATCCCATATAACATATAATAATTTTATATGATGATCGTATACGTATCTTCTACGATCTATCCCTACCCGCTTGTAGTTAAAATAATGAATGGCATTTTTTATTACATAATTTAAAAACTCGTATTTTTAGAAAATAGTCGGAGGTCATTATAAGAAGGTAAATGGTCTCGGATTACCTCCAAATAATCATTAGTCATTTTGGAGAATTGACCTACAAATTAAAATTAAATTTTAGTTATTTATCCATTAGTAATTTAGTAGTTGCCTAATAAATAATATTTTCTTCTACATATAATTATATATGTTTAAGCAATTCAATCATATTTTATTATTGTCTCCAATGTTATAATCTCATATGACAAAATTAGATACGTGTAAGGCTGTTGATATTAAATAATAATAAAAAAAAATAATTATAATTATATAATTTTTAAAACATTTATGTGAAATTCAACTATTAAATATTGCAGATTTGGCATATTAGTCTGTCTTCAAAATGACATTTGTTAGAAAGTTTCATGGTCATCTAGTTTTCAAAATTATCGGAGATTGATTGGGAAGATAAGCTAGAAACTGGATATGGAGCTCATAATTGAAGAATTGGATATCAATTTCGGGCTACATCTACCCCATCAATTATGGGGTATTACGACCTTAAATTATAAGTTTATTTGTGATGTAATAGGGAGCATTGACGATTATAACAAGGATTTATGATTGGTTGGTTGTTGTGGCTTTTGTGCGCACAAGATGAGGGTCATCTGCGCTCAATTCAACTGTAAGAATTAGCTAATATTTTTTTATACCTACACAATTTGATCGAGGAATGATAAAAGTTGTTAATATTAAAATTATTTATCCTGTGAAAGGATGAGATAAGAATACTAAAGTATAATAATAAAAGTATATCATTCAATAAAGAAGTACATAAATAGGAGGAATAATATTTGGAACTATTATCGGATTATTATATCTATTTGTACTTAAACTGTTTACATTTTTTTTTCCAGAGCCCCTTATTACGCTTCTGGCCGCTTGATTGTCATGTTTCTGTAGATATGCATTCTAAGGAGGTCTTTAGATTACATCTTTATTTTAAAATTTACATTATCTCTTAATTTTTGTAATTTCTATTTAAAAATTAGGTGACGGAGGGAGGGGGGGGGGTCAATCACCATGCATCGAACTTACAAAACAAAATTATTATTTAACTTTCAAATAATACTTGAGAAGGTGTGAGCTTGCTGAATATGAGGTTAATTGGTCGTTTTCCTGATTAAAAAACTATCCTTCCGGATTCCTCACGGGTAGGAAATTCGCAATTCTTTGGCATTTTCGATTACTCATAGAGCCTCGATGTTCTAACTCTTTGCAATGAAGTTCCTTTTACTGTTCTTCGCCATATTTCATTTAGGTATGGTATGATTGTAAACGCTTTTCTGTCGACTTTGCAACGCATGAATACAATGATGCTCCATAAAATAGGGTCGGCTATGTAATAGTTTTGAATTTTACGGTTTTCAATCGAAAAGATAGGCTTTAGGCAGATAATAAAGTATTAAACTAGTATGCTTTACTTCTTACTGTTTTAAATTTTTTAAGAAATTTGCCGAAAATCTAAATGTCCTTCAAACCTTATTCCGGGAGAAACGATATTTCTAGATAGTTTGTTTTCGCAGTTATTTATTTTAAACTTTAATAGTAGTTTCTTTTGTGGCGGTCCCACGTAGTGAATCTCGACCCTTCCATTCAGCATAGAATAGATTGTTGACCTGTTTGCCTCAAAAACGATATTTTTGATAAGCATTAATCTTTTTTTTTTTAAATATTGCATTGATGGATATTTCTCTTTTCCAGCTAATTAGGAAGATCAGTAACTATTGAAACGATATACTCTCAACATTATTATTTTTGTATCTATACCAAATTTAAATTTTTTGTAATTTCGAATGATGCATTCTCATAAATTTGTTTTATTTTTTAAAATACATTTTATTTTTCATTAGTAAAAATTTTGATGATCCATCACGTTTCAAGTTATTTATTTTTTATATTCCAATATCTGTAAAATTAATTTAATTACAGGCTTATGTACCTAAGTCTTATAACAATATATTGTCGTAAGATGGACATTAGCTTACAATTAATTCTATGTATATTGACCAGGTATATTAAATAATAAAAGTTATTATGCTTCCTCAATAATGGCCTAAATAATCAAAGCGTTGGAAGTGTAATATAAAAAATAACTAAGTTGAGATATAATAAGGATCATCAGATTTTTTATTAATGAAGAATACCTGGTCTCGAACGAAATGTAATACAAAAAATATATGTGCGTTTAATTTTTCCTCAACATGCAAAATAGACTTTTATAGATAGAGATTTTTTCAAAGACATTTGAGTTATTCATGATTGCCTTTTTGGCTTAAGGATTGAGGTAATCTAGCTACCATTTCCATTATTTAACTTAAAACTTGATGCTCTATCAAAGCTAATCTTTAAATCATGTAACGTAATTCATATTTGTTTTCAATTATAATTTCTGTTATGCAAGGTTCTAAGGTAATTTTTGCTCCTTAGAAATAGTTGAAAAGTGACTCATGTATTACCTTAATTGAGGTCAAATTGTGCTTGTTGATCACACTTCATTGCAAGTCATTCGGGTGTACGACGGGGATACTCTCGTGTGCCAACGTTCTTTGTGTTTGGCGTTGAAGCATGAAATTAGAAAATTGGCTGATACAGTAAACCGTCCGGATCCATGGGCAAAATAATGCTTCCATCATATGGCTTCCAGGTCATAAGCCTAGATGATTCAGTTGTTTTGGGATATATATATATATATATATATATATAACGGATCACATCTGAGGCATTGAGAATTTGATGAAAGATTATGGATTGTAAAATTGGACACGGTAGAAATTAGATAATTTAGTGGCGCCCTAAAGCTCAACAATGCTTGTCCAAGAAAGCATCACCAGCTTGTAATGTAGAGGAGCTTTTGGTTGTGGATTGGAATTTTAAAACTTGTTTCAAGTAGATGTTAAAGCAGTCGAAAACGGTGAGCACATTTAAGGACAGAAATGTCTGTTCGATCGCAGGGTTAACTGAATCAAACACACAAATGAATCACTGTTGTATTTTCATTAGAATTAAACATACAATGTGTATATATTTTATCCTGTTGAATAGTTATCAAGTCAATAAATAGCATATACCAATCGGTAAAACCGTATGAATTTTGTGTTTGTATTTGCAGCTTCTCTGCTGCTTTGATAATTCAGATAAATTGTTGTGATTATATTGAATATTTTGAATTAGTTATTCCGCCTTTTTTAACAATTTTATTTTTACATAAAAGTTTTTATTGAAAAAATAATACAAGCTGTCAAACTCAAGGGCAATAGTTATTAGGACTATATGAATCCAATCATACCATATATAAAAGATAAAAGAAAAAAACAAAATAATTAAAAAATAAAAATAATAAAGTCTGATATAAAAATAGAAAATATATAAATAAATAAAAACATATTACAAGCAAAAATAAATCGGAAGACAAATTAAATAATGGCAAAATAAGTAAACAACCAGGATTAAAAAAATTTATGTTAGTTTTAACAATTCTAGTATTTTTTTTTTAAACAAATGTAATTATGCAGTTACCTACTTCATCTGTTTGTTTTGATGTGTTAAGTTTTATCTGAAATATTAGAAAAGTATTGAGCTGAAACATAGTATTTTAACAATTTAATCATTTATTATTGAAAGCTATAAATATAATTTAACTTTAATAAGACCAAACGAGTATTTTTTTATTGATCATAAACAAATTTTTCCTCATTTAAAATTTGATTCTCTCTCTCACTCACTCTCTTTCTCTCTCACTCTCTCTCTCTCTCTCTCTCTCTCTCTCTCTCTCTATATATATATATATATATATATATATATATATATATATATATATATATATATATGTATATATATATATTTATAACTTTTTTATTGATTCAAATTATTTAAGATATATGGTAGAATTTAATGTTTATTTTTCGCTATAATTAATCTCTGCTGCGCTTGATCTATCACCAATTATTTTCATTTAGATTTTCATTAGGTAATATCATTATGATAATAATGTTTTTCATCCTCAAAATATTCAATCAGTAAATCTTTTTCCTTATGATTTTTGAAATAACCATTTTTCGAACCGAAATAATTGTACAAGACTTTAAACAATGTCATCATTTGGGTAGCATTAGCGAAATGCAAGACGAGAGAGGGTGAAACGTGATATATTTTCCGTTCTAACGAAAACCCTCCATGTCTAATGATATCCTGAAAGCTAAAAGAAAATCTGGAACGAAAAAAAAATACCATTACAAAAACTGTCATTGTTTACACTTACGGACATCTGATTTACATGTCTTTTGTCTTATTTCGAGTTTTATTTTTTTTTGTTCCTCCTTTTTTCCCTCTTTTTGATTCATTATTTTTAAGAATAAGAATGAAGAGTTCAAATAATTTGTTGATTATAATAGTCACGGAAAACAATTAGGTACATTGTCATGAAATAAATGTGTTTTTGTTATATCAAGGAGCTCATTGAGCAATGTAATATGCAACTGTTCCGGATTCGAGTCCGGTTGTGGTAGATAATTATTTATTCTTTTACATCAGCCGTAGATTGATCCTGGGGTTGGTGATTATGGTTATCAAGGAAGTATATTAATTAGTATAATGACTTTGTGTTCTATTATGCCACCTTGCATCAATGTTGCAGTAGAGATTTCAACCTTATGCTCAGAAGCTTGCACAGTTTAATATATGAATGAATTGATCAAGCTTTTATTAGTTATAATTTTTACTTTTACCAGTTATTGAGAATTTTAATCTTATTAACTTATTTTAACCTTATATTTTCATTGTGTAATAGTCTTTATGTATTTCTAATGAGGTGGAAGGAGCTCGGTATCTAGGTATTAATGCTAAATACTATATTCCTGAATTGGAAGGCTGATTTAGCGTCGTTGGTAAGGCGTGTGAACTGACACACCTTCTGTGTCCAGTATATACCAAAATCGATTCTCTTATTAGGGTTTTTTCATCCCGATTTTTTCTTATAAATTCTAAAACATTCTAATAAAAATTGCATTTTATTTTTATAATTACGATTTCTTTTTACACTAATTAATCAGATTCATTTTTTTTTAATCGTAATGTGTGCCTGACACAGATAAACAGTTCTCAGTAGCCCATTTATTAGTATTTTTTAAATAATTTTTTAAGCACATTTATTACAAAAGTGATAAAACTTAATTAAACTGAACCGGCTTAATGGATTTGATGAACTTTTTATTAATGTGAGATGAAGGGTAGACCACCCCGTGAAATTGCTGAAGAGCAGATCCCATGAGTGATAAAAGAGAAAAAAGTGTTCCTTTTTTTTCCGCTTTTCACCATAATTTAATCTCTTGGCAATTGTCTACTATTTCATTAGAGGCACTCGGCGTGAGGACCTCCGCTCTACAGCGGTTATAAATCTAACGTCATGATTCCCCGTTAACTGGGTGTTGCGGGTGGGGTCGCCGCTAAAACCCATTTTTCTTTTCTTCCCCTTTCCCCTTGAGCCTACCCTTCACAGGAAATTTTGACTATTTGCAATTTCAATGGCCCGTTGTAATGAAGAACTGCTCTAAGGGTCTTTTTACCTAGGGAGTTTCATTCCTCATGGACTCCTTTCATTGTTGTATTTATGCTGAATCACAATTAATTTACTCGTGCTAGGCGATTATTGGAAGATGCCCAACTAAGTCTTAGTTTGATAAATACCATTTAATAACCAAGGTGATTCTGCTAGTGACATCTACCCCTATGAATATGGATCGGATTCGTTTACAGTCCAGGTGCGTTAGTATAATTTTTTTAATAAATCCTGAATGGACCTTTCCATGATAATTAGGAGAGAAATAGTATAAACACATGCTTTAGAAAAATCGGTATGTAGCAACCTGATGAAAATTGTTCATAAGTGTGCTGAAAAATCTTTTTTTCACGTTTAAGATGTGAAATTTTTTTTAAAATTCTTTATTTACGTGTTTATTTACAAATATACAATTTAAATGATAGAAGAAAGTAATTCAAGCATTTGCTTTTAAAACTTACAACTTTAACATTTTTCGGATTTAAATTAAACAAAGAATATTACAACTTGGGTAAAAAAAATAGAAAAAAAAAACACTTTCAAGACATTAAATAACATAAAAAAATTTTATGATGCTGATTATAAAGTTAAAGTACTACATGCTTCAGTCTTTATGCTTATATTTTTTATAATATAAATTATAACAGTAGTAATTTACTATTGTGTTTATGTGTTCATATGGACTATTGTTGCAGGATTCAATGGAATCTATTGCAAGCTTTAAAACATAGTCTTGAATTTTTGGAATACCTTATACTTCATGCTTGTACATTATTGTAGTTCTTCTAGGAAAGCATCCAATAAATCTCATTATTTTTATAATTAGTGGCACAAGTATTTGAACATATTGGACATGCATAGAATAGAATAGGTCTTATGAATAGATAATAGATTAGCCTCCTATTTCTCTCGTTTAAACCTGATTTCCTATTCATGACCGTAAACAATGTTTGCAGTAACCCGATTGTTTTGTCGCACTGATTATTTATGTGCTTTGTGTATGTCAATTTGGAATCTAAGAGCACACCGAGATACTTAACACTTTTTTCTATTCTATAGGATGTCCCTTTAATTTATCCTTGTTGCTCATGTCAGGTCTTCTTCGAGTAAATTGAATAACTTTAGTTATACTATCATCCGGTTTTATTTTCCACCTATTAAAGTGTTTTTTCTAGCTATTTTTCTAGCTATGGTGTCCACCCTGTAAGAAGTAATATAGAGGGCTGCGTCTCATATGCTTTATTATTATATTATTAATTAAAAACATATGCGTCTGCATATGTTTTTAATTTCGTGATACTGTCAAAAACTGGGCCTAGCACTGATCCCTGAGGAACTCCAGTGTATATTTGTTTATAGTAAGTGCTTTCATCATTTACAGAGACGTAAAACTTTCTATTGCCTAAATAGCTATTTATTCAAAAAATTAAATATTTTGGAAATTTTGCATTTATAAGATTAAAAAGAAGGCCTTGGTGCCATACTCGATCGAAAGCCTTCTCAACATCAATTAGGGCCATGCCTGTGTGCTTATTTTGATTGTAATGGGGGAAATTAATGTCTGTTACTCTTGCAAGTTGTGTAACAGTCTAGTGATGGGACCTAAAGCCATGTTGGTAGTCAGGAATTCTACTATTCTAGTCTTTATATTTTTTTCAGTTACTTTGGCTAAACAGTTGAGTAGGCTGGAAAATATTTGCTGGGACATGCATGGTCTTTGCCAGGTTTTGGTATGGTTATCACTTTATGTATTTTCCAGGAATCTGGAAAGTAACCACACATCATAACACAGTTAATGATTTTCGTCAAAAGTATGATACATTTCTTGAAAATGTTTTTCAGCAGCACATTGGCTATACCATCATTTGCAGGAGCTTTGTTTGTTTTTAACTTTTCAATCGTTCTACTGTTTTCTTTCGGAGATGTGAGATGGACATTTCTATGTTGAAAGGGACTAGTTTCAAAAAAAAGATTGTTTAGTTTTTGTTAGTATTTAGTAATACCTAAAATATCAATATTATGTTTGACAACATAGTGAGATAGTTTCTCAAGCTTATTTGTAATGGAATTAGCATTCCAACACGATATGATACAGTTTTTACGATTTCTCCTATTAGACTAAAAGTATAAAGTCAGCTATAACAGTAATTTTGGAAAAAGAATCTGGTGCAAGTTTCAATTTTTCCATTGAACCTTTGAGGTTTTTGATAAAATGATTAAAATTAAAATTTGAAAAAATATTTTTAAAATCTTGAAATAAATTAGATAAAGAATGATTATCTCCAGTATTAATTACTTTTTGAGATGTAGAATTCCCCTAGGAAGATATGTATGTGGCACCGATGAGCTGTGGAGTGGGGGAAAGTCTACTTCTGTTGTTGCAAACTCAGATTTTCTCGCTATTTTCTTTCTGACCCAGGATGATTCTTCCTGCTCGTCGTTTCATTTGTTCTTCGTATATAGAACGACCTCGATGATTCGCCGTGTGATTACCTTCACAATTAGCACACTTAACTTTGGCTTCTGGGAGAGCCGGGGAGTCTTTAGAAGCATACTCGCAGATTTGGCGGGTGAAAGAAGGAGTCTGATTCAAAGAATTTGCCAAAAGTATCCGCGAGTAGTTCAGCCTTATCAGTAGTAGAGTATGCAAACGCGGTAAATGGTACTCTGTTTCATCTTTTAAAAGAGAGGAATTGAATTTTTCCTGCCTCTCACATTTCGGATTAATTTATAGAGGGAGCCATCTTCCGGTTTTAATATTGAAAGTATTTTGTTCCATTGTGTGTTTTTATATAATTTTAGAACTAAAGAAAAAACTTTAACGAGTTTATTAAGTATTTTTTTCATCCACAATTCTTCATTTTTTTGAAAAGATCGCTTAACCGTATTTTTTATTCCAATCAAACGAGTTATAATTGGTGGGAATGTAGAATGTTGACCAGCTGAATCTTTGATATAGACCTCTGTGCAGCGTCGATTACATAGGTTTGGAAATTATTAACTAATGCATCAATATCTTTAACAGTAGAGATGATTTATTAATATTTTAGTGTCTAAAAAATTTCTGAATTTTTTCCTATTAGCATTTTAAAAATTAATTGTTGAGTTATTTGGCTTTGATCGTAGTTCACCGTTTATATAAAAAAATACGGTGTTGTGATCTGATGATAACTGACAGACTGATTGAGCAACAATGTTAAATGGAAAAGACTTAATAAGAGCAATGTCTAGAACACTTGGCCGCGGAGCGGTATTTGCCCTATTGGACGGAGAGCGACCGGGGTAATTAATACATTGGCTCATCTGGGGCTACTATTCGAAAGCTAAGTTTTAATGATAATTCTAAGAGATCGATATCATTTCTATTATTAGTAGGACAATTCCATGATATGTGTTTGGAATTTATGTCACCAATAACAATAATAGATTTGTTCAAATTAAATAATTTTTGAAAATCTGAAAAATAAATTTTGTTTGGCTTTGTCGGGGACAGGTAAGCCGAGACAACAAAAATATTGTTGTTATTGATGGTGACTAAAGCTCCAACACAAACAAGTGACTTCACTGAAGAGTGGGGTATTTATTACTAATTAAAAGAGCGATACCTCTCCCTTTATCTTAACGATAAACAGAGAAGCCCCGGGTCTTTAACTTATGTTTATCTTTGAGACAGGTCTCAGTAATACTTAAAATATCAATATTATGTTTGACAACATAGTGAGATAGTTTCTCAAGCTTATTTGTAATGGAATTAGCATTCCAACACGATATGATACAGTTTTTACGATTTCTCCTATTAGACTAAAAGTATAAAGTCAGCTATAACAGTAATTTTGGAAAAAGAATCTGGTGCAAGTTTCAATTTTTCCATTGAACCTTTGAGGTTTTTGATAAAATGATTAAAATTAAAATTTGAAAAAATATTTTTAAAATCTTGAAATAAATTAGATAAAGAATGATTATCTCCAGTATTAATTACTTTTTGAGATGTAGAATTCCCCTAGGAAGATATGTATGTGGCACCGATGAGCTGTGGAGTGGGGGAAAGTCTACTTCTGTTGTTGCAAACTCAGATTTTCTCGCTATTTTCTTTCTGACCCAGGATGATTCTTCCTGCTCGTCGTTTCATTTGTTCTTCGTATATAGAACGACCTCGATGATTCGCCGTGTGATTACCTTCACAATTAGCACACTTAACTTTGGCTTCTGGGAGAGCCGGGGAGTCTTTAGAAGCATACTCGCCAGCACATATTACACATTTTGGTTTCCTAGAACAGTTTTTTGCCAAATGGAAAAAATATTGGCAATTTTAACATTGCGTGACGCCTGTTTTATTTTTATAGGTTTCCCAGATAACTATACAATGGCACACTTTTTTCGTTTCTCTAACCTGCTTAATAGATGTATCGCAACTATATGTTAGGATATAAAGGGGGTAAGAATGAATTTATTTTCACCTTCTTTCTTCTTTATTTGTGTCACGTTGAGCACATTTAAATGTTTGTCCTTCAGGTCCTGAAATATCTCTTCTGGGGTAATATTAGGTGGTAGGTCAAGAATGACCAAAGTTTTTTTGGTTTCATTTTTGGGTGTATATGTGTGACACTCAAACTTTGCTTCTCTCACTTCCTTTAATTATAAATCGTAGTCCTCTTTGGTCGACGGGAAAAAGATAAGTCTATTTCCTCGATATTTAATAATTTAAATCCTTTTTACATCTTTTCTGTAAAAGTTTTAGTGTGTCTGTATGCTTATTGATGTAACTATATACAACAATAGGTGGGACACGCTCTACGTTTGAACTAACCTGATTCTGGATATTTTCTGGAGCATCTTCTTCCATTGATTCAAGAATATCTGCTAGAGGGCTGTAGTGATTTTCTGTTTCTATTTTAAATTCTTCTTTATCAGAAGTCTTTTCTATCCGAGTATCTATTCCCGGTATAGATATATTGGCCCGAAGAGATTCCGTCCATTTATATTATAAAAGGAGTGTAACTATTAAACCAAATAAATAAAAAAAATGAATTGAGGTAATCATCAAAAATTTCTTTTAAAAAAAAGAAAAAACGAACTGATTAATTTCAAGTATGGAGTTCACAGACCAGTGAGCAAGCTCTAATCCCATCCGTACCCTGGCTCAGTCAACAACCCACTCAATTTGTTTTTTAAAATATTATGTGATAGCGCTTAAAGATACGAAAAAATAAAATTAATTACCTTGGTTTTGTTTTCTCCAAAAAAATTTCTAAAGTGGTTTACTATTGAAAACACAACATTTTTCGTTTTAAATGTCTTTTATTGTTTGTTTAACAATTTTACTTTTATTTATTTTATAATTTTTTTTTTAAGAGGTGAAAGTGGTTAGCACAATGCTGTAAATGGGTAGATTAGCTCAGTATTTTTTGTTGTAGTTTGTGGTTCGATATTAATATTTTATTATGTGCTTATTATGTCCTTTCCCATTTTCGAACAGTTCTGATGACAATCTGTACTATCATGGTGCCTTCATTTTTACATTAAATGTGTGATATATTTTCGAGATCCGTCTTTAGCGTTTATTTTTAATAGTCGGTATTTGAAATTTTCTGATACACTTTATCTTTATTTTTGATACTTTAGTCAATCGTATTTTTCTCCGATTGCCGTGTTGTTTTTTTTCTAAATCCAATCGTATTAATACCGACTCATCTATTGGTATCCATAACTTGAAGTTTCTCTTGCAGAATTTTTTTTTCCTAGTTATTTCAATGATAATATTATTTTTCAATTTTCTGGAATTTACTGGAAAACAAAAAAATAAAATATCGATGAATAATATAAGTGGCTACCATGCGCTGGAGATCATTTAGCTGAATTGACAATAAATAAAAAAAATCCAAACTTCCCTATTGCCTGCAAATCGTTAAGTCCCTTCTTAACTTTTTAAACTACTTTATTTTTCCACGAATAATTATTTTTCTTCCAATAGGAGAAAGGATTTGAATTATCACTTATATTTTTTCTACTGAGTGTTTTTCTTATCTACCACTTGGAATTTATTTAAATTACAAGTGATTGTTGGTTTTATTTGATTTTGGATAGTTCTTTTACATTTGGATTGGTAGCTTAGCAACAGTTCGTGCTCTGTTGACTTCTTAATAATTATTATTAATTATATTAATATAAGTTTGTACTTGAAACTGGTTTGCGTTCATGATATTTTAATGCAAACAGTAATTAAAAATGGTAAAGCATATTCCATTATATTCGTGTTTTGGTTTATAGTAAATTAAAAAAAAAGGCAATTTATAATCTGTCCCTTGTGAGGGTGATCCACGATCCCCTCCCATAATAAATCGGATGTCATATTTCTCTATCCGGCCTGCGTGGACCACTTTCTTGTCATCCTCTTCAACCCGACGTTGCTGATAATGAGTTTAGGAACCCAACCCTCTCTCTTCAACCAAAAATGAATCAAACTTATATTAGGACATTAATGGAACGAGGGTTGGCAGAAATGAAATGCTTTCTTCCTGGCTTTAATGATTCTTCCATTTTCAATAATTAAATTTTCGAGACAGCTCCTGTTTGGATCCGGTCTCTTCTCTTTTAATTTTAAAAACTTCCTCATCAGCACTTTGAAAAATATGGATTGAAATAAAAAAAGCTAACCATTCAACCTAATTAATTTATTGAAGTTCATAACTAGATTGGAGTTGAGTAGCAGTGGTTAAGCCACTAGACTTCTAAGTTCCATTTCCAGGTTGGATTCAGGCTACAGTTTGAAATTCAGTTTTGTTCATAGCTTCTTAGTTTTCTATTCTATCGGCTGAAAATCGATCTGGGGTCGTGGAGCCCTCCTTGAGCTCACCTAGCCTCTATAAAATAGATTTCTTTCCTATCATTGGGTTGGGCGGAGAAAGGAAATCTGGCGCTTAAGTTTGAAATATGATGACCAAATCACCTTCTATTTTGCCATATTCCTACACAACAGTAGTCTTTTATCAAAAACTGTTACAAAGAACATTCATGGATTGTAGTAGTCCAGGTTATATTTTTTAAGTTTTTTTATATAGTAATGATTAGCCAGTTGAGACAGAGAACTATCGATGGTTTTGGTTCTTAGTATCGATATTAATCGAATTTATTAATTATTATTTATATTTATTCTGTTTCTCTGATTTCTGAATGAGCAATGTGGTTGGGTGTGGATCACATCACACCACATCACATCAACTCCCTGCATAACCATTAGTACTTCTTCATCATGTTCCAATCAAAAGACTCTCCGTGTGTCGTGGATGCGGGTTTTTTATTATAATTTAAATAACTAGTAACATGTAAATATGGCAGGTCTGCAAGGCCTCGAGTGATAATATTGGAATATTTCTACTAATTTGAATTCACCTATAATTAGACTTAATTTATATGTTGTATTTATTCAGTCATATTTTGTTCAGTTTTATTCAGCACTATTTTGTTGTTATTCAGTTATATGTATTTTAACTTAATTATTATTTAATATTTCATTACTTTTCGCCTGTATTTTGACTTACTTTCTATTTTGTTCTTGTAACTTTCATATATTATTTTTTCATCAGTTATTAAAAAAATAATCAATAAATAATTCTTGTCTAGCAATGAGGGAAATAATAACCACCAGTAGTTTTTTGCTCTTGAGACCAAACAACAACAAGACTGTTGTACCTAAGCTATCACCCACACTCGCTCAGCTTTCCGGTTATTACGATACTTTTAAATAATTGTACAATTAACATAATTTGTGATTGTACAATTATGAAAATATTGTATTAATTAATTGTGGAAATATAGCATATTAATTGAAGGACGTAATGTTAATTTACTAGTGGTGATTTCATCAACTTGAATGTTAAAAATATTATTTAATGATGTGAATTTAGAGTAATAATCAATAAAATTGCTTAATAATTGAATTTTTTTTCACTTTGTTTCAGAACATTGTATGCCACAAAATAGAACCTCGGAGGTCTAAATAGATCAACTAATGATCCTGATAACGCCAATTTAATTAATTTATCGTTTGTTCCACTATTTGGGTAGTTTGAATGACATCCAACTTATAGTTTGTGCTTAGTTCTATCTTGCGTTTGAACAGTCCTTTAGTGTTCAAGAATCGCATCAAATCAATCATTAAATAATAATAATAATAATTTTTCTGGCGTGACAGTGAGATTTTCATAACTCTCATAACTTATAATATATTAATGCGTATATTAAACGTCCTATTTTTTATATGTATATATTTATATGTATGTGTGTGTGTGTGTGTATATTAAAGCGAATAATTATTCCTATTAAATAATTTACTATGTTATGTAAGCCAACTAAAAATTAGTCGAAAGTTTTATTTGTTTATTAAACCATAGCATAAATACATTAGTAACATAGTAATAAAGACTATTGGGACATAATATTTGACTGTCAATTCAAACTCAGTAGCTCTTTAATTTATAAATATTTATTACATTTTTTTAATTTAATTTTTAATATTTATTTCTCTTTCCTCGTTAATTTATTTATAAAACGTATTCTTTTTTTTTTTTTTTTTTTTTTTTTTTTTTTTTATGAATTGAAATTTGGAACGAACGTGACATAAACATGTTTTTTGAGGATTTTTGTTACTTCAAATATTTTTTTTGTTTAACGCTAAATAAATCTGATATTTCATTAAATTCTTCAGTAATATTAATTTTGTACATTTAAAATTTGAGTACTTCAGTGAAATTTATTGAAGTTTTTGTACTTTTTTATATTGATAGTTTATATTATGAGTCTAAGAAATTCGTAGGTAGGTATTAACATACTCAATGATCGGTGATCAACATTGAATCTAATACAATAAAACTCATTACTGATTCGTACTTTAGAAATATTCTTTTAGAAATTGGTTTGACCGGGAAATAATCGAATCACACCAAAAAATTAGGCGTAACTTTATAATTGCATGACCGATTACTATACAATATGTATAAAGTTCACAATAGTGCCTTTTTCATAAACGTAAACAATGTTAGAATCGGGTATAGGTAGTTTAATATGTGTAAAAACTAGAGTAGCTTCTATTTTCAGTAGTTAAGGTACAAGTGTCCCCTCTACCTAGTTTAAAACTCTTAGCAGCACTAGCAATAAAGGTCTCTCTCTACCTGAATTGAAATTGCAGAGCCATATGTTTTCGGTGCAGATAGTCGGCCACAGAATGACCAGCATACAAACAAATATATCTACTATGAAAGATCGTATACTGACTAGATAATATATATTCGGCATATGATCTTCTATTGTAATATTAATTAATATTTATCTATTTATCTATCTATCTATATATATATATATATATATATATATATATATATATATATATATATATATATATATATATATATATAAATTTAGTAAGATTTTTTTTCAATTAATGGCGACAAAATTCACACGATATTTATTAGCTTGTTTACTGGAAAATGGCTGAATGAAACTAAATTTTTTTGGCTGATTCAATAATTTCATTATTATTGAATATCCAATAACTACTACTTCTGATGACAAAATTTAATTTATTTATTGGATTTTTAATTTTTATTTTGAAGACCATAACTTTTTAAGAAAAAACCTCTTATGGCCAATCATCTTTTTATTAAGGATATAACAAAAAAAGTTTCATTTTTGATCGTTTACGTACCCTAAAAACTACAATAAAATAAAGCTGAATCAAAGTCATATGATTTAGCTCAACTACCTGTGAGTACCGAGTGGAGGAATGCACGGTTTATTTTTGAATAAACCTGGCCAAAACTCATTTTATCGATTTCATTGTTTTAGCCCACAAATTATTTCAAAATGTAATCTATCTAATTAAATTTTACATACGTACCCGCCAGTCCAATCTGAAATTCTGATAACCCATATTACGTTTCAAACAACTCCCCATTATCACCGTTATATAGGTATTTATACTATATTAAGGTACTATATTAATCTGTAACGCTCTCATTCAGTCTCCACTGGGTCTCCTAGTCCGAACTTCGTCTTTACCCCTTACGTGTGAGGTGATGAGTGGATTCAATTGTCACCAGGCTTAAGCCCGCTTTGCCGGACAACCTCTACTGTGCGTCGAGAGCTCACGTCCGTGTAGTTGGTTCGCCGAACCGTTGTTGACGAACCTTTTTCCACGTGTGTAGCGAGCTTTACTATAAATAAGAATCTTTAATGTTTTTATAGTTCTCTTGTTTCTGTTTAATTTATTCTTATAATATTTTATTTTATGTTAATATATGGATATAAATTTGTTTCTTTGAAGTAAGGTGTGAATGTGTGCATATCTTCATGTATTAGTTATTGAATTTAAATATGGCAAATCGTAATACTATCTACAGTTGAATAAACAAAAATAAATGACAACACAAGATTGAAAAAAAAAATCATTATATCTTTTGTATTTCTAGAAATGTTGAATCTCTTTTTTTATCTTAATTACCCAATTCTTCTTTCGTGTCAGCAATAAGTATATATTTTAATAAAAAATATTTAATGATTCATCGCATATAGTAAAAACAGATAAACAAAATGAAACTGTTACTGAAATTTAATATTTTGATCAGATTATAAGAAAGAAATGACAACAATTTAAACCATGGGCTAGAGATATTTTAAGAGATTTGTCGAGAGAGTGGATGGGAGGGGACCATGTTCACATAATAAAAATATTCTATGAGGCAATTGTTTTACTCTGTAAAATAAAAGGGGTGATAACTTAAGCTGATACAATTTTGCTACCCTTTTGGGACAGTTAGAACAGGGATCATCCATTATCTCCCTTGTTGTTTATCTGTGTTGCATGACCCGAGGTACACGTTCCGCTCTGTCAATGAGCCGATATGCCGACGGCTTATTCCTTTATTTTATGTTAAGGGAAATCAACTATTGAAATCGTTATCATTGATTCTGGTAATTCTCTCTCATAATGTTTGAGTAAATATAAAGTAACAATGTGAATTAATGATTAAGAGTACTCGTATTCCACTTTTTATAACATTATTATTCTAAAAGCCATTAATTTGTATTAAATGTATTTGATGCCATTTGGAAAATATTAATTCATTATATAATGAAAAAAAAGCATATACTATAATCGGGATATTTTTGTAAGATTCCAAATCGTTAAGTCTTTCAAATAGACGTTTAGTGACCTGATAACGCTTCATCAATTTCGGGATGATAAGAAATTAATACTACAAAACCACACCAATGCAGACCAGGCATAACACATCTCATTTCAATGTGCAAGTAATCTCATTTTTAGTGCAAAGTAAAAAAATATATATATAATACGTCTCTCGTAAACAATTCAACATATGCTGAAAAAAAGAGGGTGGTAGCATTTATCATTTAATTAGCATAATGAAATTGAAATCTTATTTTTTCTTATAAGAATGATGTAATATCTACTTTGATTTGTCGGTATAATGCTGTTACAATAATATGTGTCATTACTGGTATATATCACAAATCGTATATAATATGAATGACAAACACTTCACTAAAATTAAATTATTAACGATAAAACAAACTTGACTTCACTACAGACTTTTTTTTTCTCTCCCAATTTTGCAGCCGTGATTCACTCTTGCCAAGTAGTCTTCATTTTCCTTGTGTCTTCTCCTTCCTCAATCTTCCTGTAGGCTTAATACTATATAACCTTCCCGGTGCCGACGCTATTATTATTCTCCACGGGGCTCTAAGGAAACTCCTACTTTAAATGAATTCTTTGAATCGCGAAAAGTTTTCCTCATTCACTAACCCAGGAAACTCCTTCTGAGTGAGGATTTATATTTCCGTGGTTCTTATCATCGTGGCTCTTAACGTCTCAAATGCTGTGCAGGTCATGGCCAGTCTCCAGATCACGGCTATGAGGATTGGCCCGAAAACCTCTATGTTCCACGAGGAATTGTGAAACCCAACAGTCCGGAGGGATCATTTTGCATGTAATCGAGATTGCTTGTGATTACTGCACAGTGATTAAAATTAAATCATATAATTATTTTTTAGTTTAAAACAAAAAACAATCAATAGAAAATTGGATGTAAGTGTTTTTTATTATATTAAAATGTATGAACTATGTGAAAAAACCAGAAGAGTATTTGTCTAGAAGAATAGTAACGAAAGAATATTAGAGGATTGAATAACTTTAACTTTAACGAATTTTCTATTGGTTAATACGTCGTGTGTTAATAATAATAAACTAGACGTGTTTTTTTTAGTAATTCAAATTTTGATTTTCTGCTATTATATTTGTATACTTTGCTTTTTTGCACTTGATAGTGTTTAATAGTAAGTTAGATAGATAGCAGTAATTTAGTTTGTTTGAAAAGCTTCTTCACTGAGAATCAAAGTGATACCACCGACTGACCTTGCAGTTATAGAGCTTTCATTCTCACGGTTAACTGAGTTCGTAATTCATTGCTTAGCCAATTCCCCTTGCGGTCAAAGCTACGAGTCGAGTCCTTACAGAAAGGAGTCGAGTTTCCCCGGACCATTCAGGAATAGGTAAAGGCCTTTGACTTGTTTAGATACTGAATGCTATCACGATGTGGTTACGCACTGCTTATCACAGAGTTTCGCCAAATTTATCTGATTGGACTCATAAAGTGCTGTCTTTATATTTACCTTCCTCTCCATCATTGAGGTCCGTCTTGGGAAGTTTTTATCTTCTCACGCGAATCAATTATTCGCCTATGTGTTGAGACATACTATGTAATTTAATACTCGAATTGGTGATATCTTCAGGCTTGACGATTGCCATAGCGATGTAACCAGTTCTTCAGCGGAATAATGAATTAGAATTTCTGATTTTTTAAAGCCCATTTGCGTCTCTATATTTCATATAAAATAACAACATTTCAAGTTGTACTACTAGCAAGTCCTTTTTTGACATTTACTATTTATTCATCACTTAATATTTGCTTATGTATACTAACTTAATTAGATTTATTTATACTAAATATTTAATTTCATTAGTTTCTTCGACTACACTCAAATATGTATACATTTAAGTCGGTACCAGAAAAGAAAAATAATTACAACGATGTACTAAGTATTCCTAAGATTTTTATCGATTTTTAAACTATTTTTCAACTTGCAGTTAAAATATTTTAACTTAACGTTAATTTATATTTAACGGTAGGTAATAATATACGATATTACAGATACGAATGAAAGTAGATATTCCATCGGTCCCCGACTATTTTTGTGCTTCATTCTTTATTTCCAGGAGGAAATATTTGCGTAGATTTTCCTCCAATTCAGCTTAGTCATTGACCTGTACAGATATATTGCGGGCTTCTAGTCATGGACCACAGAACCGTAAATAGCGACTTATCTGCACATACTGCTAATCACTGCAATTAAGAGAAGGGCCTTATTATAATAAATCGCTTTCAATCAAAATAATTTGGAAACTTACAAAAAAATATGGAAGACGTGTTAAAGTAAATAATGCAATCGGGTATCAGAAGGCGAAAGTGTGCGAGTCAAGCATCATCTTTATCTGGAAAGCGAACGCTTGTCAAGACAGATTCTAGTATTGCATGGTTAAAGTAATTGATTGTCAAATAGCTGTTTTATTATAATTATCAGATGAATTTTAATAGCAATGTGGGGAAAGTGCGTAATTATCTTGTTAAATCAAAACCAAGCTCAACTGATAAGAGTTGCTCTATACGGAGCATGAAGCCTAAACACTGATGCATCAGAAATCAGCCGATTTCATGCAACGAAAGTTCGCTAAGGTGAACTATAAGGAGTTGTAAACAATTTATTTCCAGCCAGTCGATAGAATATTTTTCAACTTTTGCAGTACAGCTGTATCGGTGTTTATCTACCAGTAGGCCTTATTAATTTATTTATTTTTTTCTGCCGTGAGCGAACCTTTAGGTTCTGCAGAAGCTGTTAAAATTCTTTCTTCAAAATTCTTTGTGATTTATATTTCTCCTTGACGGTTCTCTATTTTTTAAGCGCTTGTGCGCAGTCAGTCAGCGAAACTTGATAGTAGGGGCAAGTGCACACCTCTGTTGTATGACAAGTGTGGGTGATGTACACTTACCCCCTACACTATACCAACCTTCAACAAAGCTCACCTTTAAGTTTTCATAAAACCATATAACGGTTTTCTGGATCAGTAGCTTTTATTATGTTAGTTATTTATGGTAGAGGAGAATGAGTGAATCTTGATCGAATCCTTCCACAAAAAAAAAATAAATGTATGCCAACGGTAACATTATTGAACTGTCCGTAAATTGTAGCCTGGAACATATGTTTGAGATAACAACACTCTTCAATGAACACGTTCTATCTCGCCTTTTTGTTCTGGTCTTAGAGATAAATAAAATAGACAAGTTTGTGAAACACTGAACAACACTACTTTATTGGAAGTATTTAAACAAAAGTTAGTAAAAAAATTAAGTTGTTTTTCATCTTAACTCAGTCCTTTCCTTCCTCCACCCCCGAAAAGTAAAAAATGATTTAGAGTAGGCAGTAAATATCAACTTCCGACGGGGGTTCGAGGAACATTAGCCATTCATGGTCGGAACATTTCTAAATTATACAATAGCTCTTCCGAGATAGGGTGAAAATTGAGTCATGACATAAGAACTTTGTTTGACTCTTTTTTTTTTTTTTTTTTTTTGTTTCCAAAAAGTTTCCGTAAACTAGGAGCCCGAGGTTTAAAAGTACTTAAGGTCCCTCTAACACACTTAGGTGTTAAGTGGTTTTCAAATTTCGTTTATCCTGCCAGGGGCTCTGTATTCGAGTTTGGCCAAGTAGCGTAATGCGATTTCTTTAAACCTGAGCTTGAATATCTAACTTTACAATGTTCCCTCGTATAAGCCTCCTATTACGTTTAATTCCTGTTATGGAGTGGGCATATTTTTCTAGATTTCTTGCTTTGTTTAAGCAGAGCTATATGTTTATTAGGTCTTAATCGCCTGAAATTTAATTATAGTATGTGCTAATATCTGGAAAAAATAATTTAAAACTATCTAAGGTAATTTTTTTTTGTCTAATTAAAATCTTATGAATAAATACAAAACATTAATAAACAGTTCATAATAAACAATTATACTTTTATAGTGCATATTTATTTATGAAGAATTATTTAAGTTTAAAGGGATGATGAAGTTATAAGGGATTTAGAGAAAACTGCACGTCATGCAAAGGGGAACAATTATAAAATCATAATTTGATCGAAACACTACAATCCCATAATAGGACAACTACACTCTTACATAAGTACTGGTCCTTCAATATTGCATTAAACCTAAAAAAAAAAATTATTTAGTGACGAAAAAAGTGAAATAGCAGCTTTCAATGGCATTACTCTAGCATTGGGATATAGCGGTCGATGTTGTCTGTGACTATTTACTGACCAAACGACAAGAAAAATGTGGATTTTTTAAGGAAATAACCATATTTGACTGAAAAACCTATATTGTTTGTATATTTCACTCTTCTATGTTGGCTATTTTCAGCAACTGATTGTTTTTCTCGTTTCAAATCTTCTATAGTTATTTAACATTTAGCTTTGCCTGTTTTTCTATCTATCTACAACAGTATTTGCGACCCAATTTTCATCGCTCTCTCCCTCTCCCAATACAATAATTTTCACTTAAACCGTGCTGTAATCGTAATATTAGTTTCTATTTAATTTAGTTTATATAATCACATAATGCATGCATCAATTCTAATTTTCAAATATATCAGTTATCAATTCAATATTTAAAATATGAATGCATGAATATGAATTTGTCTCGAGCATTGTAGAACGTCTACATGGCGGGTATAAATTTTGCATCTCGTTCCCACCAGTCGAGTCGATCCTTCTTCCTCTACCGTGAATGTGTATATTGTAATTTGCGTGTTATCTGCAACTAACGATATTATAGATTATTATAGCAGTAGAGTTATACAGAGTATATATACAGAATCATGGATAAATTTTTAAGTGAACGTAAGCGTGCATTAAACTATAGTGACATTATAATAACATTTGCTCAAAAATTTGGCAGCAGACAGTATGAAGCCTAATAAAGTTAAACGATATTTAGAAACGCTTGATAGTAAGTGCGTTAGCGAACTCTGAGAATTCTTCGAATTAAAATTAAAATCATATGAAAAGCAAAAATCACATTTCAAAAAAAATTTGTAAAAGGCAAGTGTAGCTTTTTCATTCATAGTCAAAGTTTTTTTGAAATGTGATTTAAAGTTTCATATCAAATGGCCAGATGTAAAAAACCTCACAACATCGGTAAAAAGCTTATTCTGCCTGCTGCAATTGAGATTGTAGAAACTATATTTGGAGATAAAGTTGCCAAACTATTGCAGTCCTTATCTCTATCAAATAATAGTGTTACCCGGCGAATTGGTGGTATAGATGGTACAGCATCAGCATTTCGAAAAAATACGTGACGATTCATTTTCTATTCAGCTTGATGAGGCAACAGATAGCAATCATGATGCTCATTTAATTGCCTATTTTCGTTTTTGTTAAGGCATTTCAGCAGTAGAAGAACTACTATTCTGCAAACCAATAGACTCAAAGCAACAGCACGTGCATTATTAGGCATCTTAACTGATTTTCTAAACGGGAAAAATATGAAATGGAAAAACTGCGTCGAAAATGCACCGATGGAGCTCGTGCAATGTCTGGAAGATGTCTAAGTGTACAAGCATTTCTGAAACAAAAATTTCCAGAGTTTATCTGGACGTATTGCCAGATTCATAGAGAAGCTCTGGCATCCAAAGAAATAAGTCCTGGTCTGAATACTGTGTTAAGGACGGTGATTACGATAGTAAATTATATAAAAATGAGATCCCTAAAATCAAGAATGTTTTCAGCATTTTGTAAAGATATGGTTGCAGCATATTCAGCGTTACTATTTTATTGCGAGGCAAGATGGTTATCACCTGGGAGATTTTTGCTACATGTTTATGAAATATGAGATGAAATAGCCACTTTTCTATAAGAGGAAAACCGACAGGAAGCCAAGATGTTTCGAGATGGTTTATTTCTGATGAAATTGAGTTACTTGGTCGACATATTCGAGAAAATACCTTGAATCTTCAACTACAAGGAACAAATACACATTTGTTCGATACGAGTGATAAGGTTGATGCTTTATTTAGAAAAATTGAGTTGTGAAGCTGAAATGTAAAGCAAAAAAACCTAGAAATGTTTGTAAATGTGGATGCATGTGTTAAAACTTCAAGACTGAAAAACAACATGCAGAAGTTGTTTTCGTAACTTTGAAAATCATTTAACCATACTGGCAATGAATTTAAAAAAAATATTTTCTAGCTGACTTCAACTTGATAGCAAGTTACGAATGGGTTAGGGACCCATTTCAAAATACTCCGAAAGGTCTCTCAACTGTCGAAGAAGAAATCTATTTAGACTTCACAGCAAGTGGAGAAATCAAACAACAATTTATTAATAAATCACTCTTTGAATTTTGAGCAGGTTTGGATGATGAGTTTTCTGCACTAATAAAGCATTTCGTATAATATTACCATTATCAACAATCTACCTTTGCTAAACCGGATTTTCTGCGGTGGCAGCTTTAATGACAAAATATAGATCTCAATTAAATATAGAAAAAGAGCTTAGAGTGACAATTCCTAATATTAAATCTTCATTTGAAAAACTTTGCTCTTCAAGACAGGCAGAACGGAGTTGCTAATAAGTATTAATATTTAATTTAATTTTGATAAATTAATTATTAAATGCATTGTGCTATATCTATTTATAAGTGTATTATATCAGTGTAAAGTGTGTTTTTTTTTTTTTTTATTATGTGAGAATGTTTTCTGTAGAATAAATTTTTTTTACCTTCCGGGACCGGACGGACTCCCTGCAGAATTGTTCAAGCACAGAGGAGAAGAATTAGTCAGATTTCTCTATAATGGATATCTGGAAGACCGTGGAAATACCTTCAGAATGGTTCGATATTATTTTCTCCATATACTTGTGCCCCCGTTTTATTTTTATCACGCCCCCAAAGTTGAGAACCACTGTTCTACAATATAAAATAGTACAGACATGATGTCCATAAACAAAGACCATTACTACAATCATGGTGATTGGCATTACTCCCGAGCCCATGGATTAATCCCCTGGATAATGGAATGGAAATGGATAATGGAAAAATAAAATATTGTGCTTAAATCTGTTTAAACAACCACTTATGCAACACTCTGGGTATCATCATAATTCCGTGTAAACATTAGTACTACAATAGAAGCAGTAAAACAGGCGATTAACTGCGATCTGTACTATGGCTTTGCTGGCAACAAATAACGGAAAAATACTTTATCTCGCTCAAATTCCAAAAAACGATTGCCAAGACGGCTCTGAGAGCTCTGATGTACGTTAGCAGCTCCAGAGAGTTTTAGCACCAATCAGCTGCGCTCTACGTTAACAACTTCAGGAGTTGGTGATCAATTATTCCTGGTTACTTCTTCTGACAAGGAAGGGACAATTAATGGATATCTATAATAAGCACAATTGAAAAGGCCACAACAATTCTTTCTAACAGCAAGATTGACATTCTTTTAAAAAAATGTTTTAATTAAAAAATATATAACTGCTGAGTATCTATAGTTAATTATCTTCCGCAATTTGGTGTGACAAGTTTGGTTGGGAGTTCTCCAAGTTGAGTGAGAATATTGTACATTAGTATGACTGTGATTTTGATGTCTCATTGTAGTTTATCTTGTACCTATATATATATTTTTTTCATTGTTGTATGTTTATTTACTTCACTATTATTTAATATATTTATATTTGTCTGTAAAAAGGATATGAATGCAGTCATTTAACACTATTACTAGTTTACCTTCCGGGACCGGACGGACTCCCTGCAGAATTGCTCAAGCACAGAGGAGAAGAATTAGTCAGATTTCTCTATAATGGATATCTGGAAGACCGTGGAAATACCTTCAGAATGGTTCAAAGCAGTTATCTGCTCGATATACAAGAAACGAGATGTGCCTTATACTTGCCCTCTTGCCTTATACCTAGGTGTTCTCCCAGATCCCTTATAAAAAACTTCTCCATTTCGCTGAGCAGAACAAGAAAGTACCAGACAGGCTTTATGAAAAGAAAGTCAACCATAGATCAGATATTCTCTATCAGAAATATCCTAAAAAAGTGCAAAGAGTATAATATCCACACGTACCATCTCTTCATAGACTTTCGGAAAGCCTATTCGTATAAAAAGAAATGAGCTGTACCAGGGTCTTCTTAAAATGAGAATACACCCGAAGCTTGCACGTCTTATTAGGGCTAAAGTGAAGAAAGTGTAATAAGATGCAAGCCGAGATCCAACGGAGAATCATGACGGCAAATAAATGTTATTTTGTGCTACAAAAGCATTTAAAAAGCAGGGCAATTTCTCGGATACTTATACCTCTGAATGATGTACATTGGTTAACAGGAAGCTCTTCTCCAAAGGTTTGAAAGGAGAATCCCAAGAAGAATTTACGGCCTAGTTTGCACCAATGAAACCTAGAGAATACCCACCAATGCTGACCTAGCGGGACTTTACAAGAACCTGAATGTCATATAGATAATAAAAGTAGGACGTCTTCGATGGGCGGCGCTTATACTTAGAATGACCCCAGACCAGATTCCTCGGAGAATACTTGAAGAAATAGTGTATGGAACGAAAAGAGTGAGTAGATCTCGGCTCCGATGGATCCGACCTCGCGGCGGATGCAAGGTCATCTTGGGGAGCCGCAACTGGAGAGCGGCTGCAACTAGTAGAGAAGACTGGCGAAGCAAACTGCAGGAGGTCTTGCCTTTCAGGAGTTGTTGCGCTATGAATGATGAAGGTGATTTGTTTTTCTTACTTGTGACAGATCTCAAAATATCTGACAATAAAAACATTTATATTAAAACACACAAATACACACACACATATATATATATATATATATATATATTTTTTTTTTTTTTTTTTTTTTTTTTTCGGTTGGCTCTACAGACCTTGTAGATCTTTGGCCGCCTGAACCAGCCTTCTCCACCTCTGCCTATCTTGGGCCATTGCTTTCCAGTTTGCTGCATGCAGCTCTTTCGCATCTTTGTTGATCCTGTCTATCCATCTGGTTTTTGGCCTTCCACGTGGTCTCTTGCCAACTATTGTGGCATTCATCGTTGTGAAAAGGCGTCCTGATGGATTGCTTCGAGCTACATGCCCCGCCCATCTTAACCTCCTTGCCTTCATATCATGAGATATTGACTGACCAGTTTCTGTAAGTAGTTCTTTATTGGTCTTTCTTCTCCAGGATTTTAGATTCTGATCCCATATCGCTCCGGTTATCGTGCGGAGGACTTTCCTTTCAAATCTCTCGATTCTGCTTTCTTGGGTGACGGTTAGAGCCCAGGTCTCGCAGCCGTACATCAGAGCTGGTTTTATCACAGCATTGTACACCCTTAATTTGAGATTTCTGGAGATTTTTCGGGATTTCAGTACTCTTGAAAGAGAGAAGAAAGCTCTATTTGCGCTTGTTATACGCTGGTCTATCTCTGTATGCTGGTCATTGACTGAGGTTATTGTGGAGCCGAGGTATTTAAAGCTGTCTACTTTCGGGAATGTTCTGCCATCCACGCAGATACTATTGTTCGGGTGGATTTTTCGGCTAACTATCATGTATTTTGTTTTGTCTTCATTTATTTTCAAGCCGATTTGCTCTGCTTCTCGTAACAGAGTCTTAGCAAGTCTCTCAATGTCCTCTTCATTGATTCCAAGGACAGCTATGTCGTCCGCATACGCTAGGATTTTGTGTTTCATTCCGACGTGCACCCCTCCATTTTCCAATGAAGTTGTTCTAATCACCTTCTCAAGGGCTAAGTTAAACAGCATCGGCGAGAGTCCATCCCCCTGCCTCAGACCTGTTCTAACTTCAAAGGCTTCAGACACATCTCCTTGTATCAGGACTCTGCATTTGGGGTCGTTTGTACACGCCTTCGTCAATCTCACCAATTTCCCGGGAATACCCAGCTCAGTCATGATTTTCCATAGGCAGTTTCTGTCCACGGAATCATAGGCTGCTTTGAAATCGACAAATAAGGCGTGTACATCCTGCTCTACTTCCCAACGTTTTTCGAGTACCTGTTTTAGGATAAAGATCTGGTCTAGCGTGCTCCTTCCTCTTCTGAATCCTGCTTGGTGGTCGCCTATTATATTTTCATAGTGGGGATATATCCGGTTTAGCAGGATATTAGTCATTATCTTATAGGCGACCGGAAGGAGTGCTATGCCTCTGTAGTTACCACATTCATACATGGACCCCTTCTTTAGGATAGGGCATATTAGACCTGTGTTCCAAGCCTCCGGTATCCTTTCCTCCTCCCATATTTTCTGGATTAGTTCTAATAGCTTGGTTCTTAGAGTTTCGCCTCCATCTTTAAACAGCTCTGATGGTATGCTGTCCAACCCTGGGGCCTTTCTTCTTTTAAGCCTGTCGATAGCTATTTCCACATCCAGAATGTCTGGTTTTTCAACCTCTTGCGGGTCGAGGTCTTCAGCGTGGTCCATGTCTTCTTCGTTTGTGGGGTTCCCTTGGTTGAGAAGCTGCTGGAAATGTTCTTTCCAGATGCTTAATACCTTTTCTTTTGATGCCGTCAGTTTGCCATCTTTTCCTCGCATTTGCGTGTTTCTCGCTTTATATCCTACCCTTTCTTTCCTGATGTCTGCGTAGAATTCACATATATTCCCGGCCTGCCAGTTGTCCTCAATAGTTTGCAGTCTTTCTTTGAGGAATTCTCTTTTTGCTTTTCTTATTATTCTGTTTGTCTTTGTCCTGGCGGCGGCGTATTTTTCCAGCGTGTCATGATCAGCTTTGGCTACGGAGAGAACTTTAATTTTTCTTCTTTCCTCCACTGCCTTTTCACATGCTTCTGTGAACCACTTCTTGGCTTTTCGTTTCTCCTGAATACCTATTACTTCCTTAGCTGTTTCTTTTAACCCGGTCTCTAATGCCTCCCAGTGTTGATCAACCGTGAGGTCCTCTGAGTCCAAGGGTTCGAATTTATTCTTCAGTTCAACTTGGAATTTAGCTTTTAATTCAGGATTTTTCAGATTATGGACTTCGTACCTGTTTCTTTCCACATGGTCCCCTACTTTGTTGATTCGCTTCAGCCTCTGACAGAATTTGATCCTAATCAGAGTGTGGTCCGAATCACAGTCTGCTCCACGGTAGCTTCTTATGTCTTGGATGGAGCTCTGATGTCTCTTATCTATCAGCACGTGGTCAATTTGGTTTTTAGCACCTTTAGGGCTTACCCAGGTGTACTTGTGGATGTCTCTGTGCGGGAACATCGTGCTACTGACCACTAGACCCTTAGCTGCTGCAAGACTAATACATCTGACTCCATTGTCATTGCTCGTTTCGTGAAGGCTTTGGCCTCCGATAATGGGCCTGTATATATATATATATATATGTGTGTGTGTGTGTATGTGTGTGTTTTAATATAATTGTTTTTATTGTCAGATATTTTGAGATCTGTCACAAGTAAGAAAAACAAATCACCTTATATATATATATATATACATATACACACACACATATATATATATATATATATATATATATATATATATATATATATATATATATATATGTTTTTTTTAATTTCTATATTGAGTTGGACTTGTACATTGACCGGGAATAACAACCTTGTTTTCTTTTTACATGTAAATATAAAATTTATATATTCATCAAAATCAAAGGCTCCGATGTAAATTTAAAAAGGCTGCAAAAGGCTGCAATGTAAATTCCGATTTTTCCTCCTTACAAGCCTTTTCCTTTCAATGCGCTGTTGAGCGTGATCTCGGCCGAATCACCTCCTTGCACAACCATTGGCTTAGAATCAGTATGGTTCTTACCAAGTGCTGAATCCTTCACGGGTTGTAGTGGTACAGGTTTTTTCCCTCCCCCTCCTTTCGTTAGAACCTTAGTCTGTTTTTGCAAATCTATATTTTTATCTATTTACAAAAGATACTAGGAAATGTTTGCGCAGAATTTTCGGTGACTTCATTAAACTTTAAGTATGGTGATTATTTGATAGAAGGCCTCGGACCCAGATTTCTTTTCAGTGCATCTGTATTCATGGACATAAAAATTCAATAATAATTAAAAAAAAATTGATTATTACTTCTTGTAATATATTAACTATACCTGCTGAGTGCCTTCTTTTAAATGTGCAGGTATATATAATATTCACAAACATATCTATATATTTATGTGTGTGTGTGTGTTTATTTATTTATTTTTCATGCCAATATTTCACGATATTACTCTCATTACAGAATTCTCGAATTTTTTTAACCATTTCTTCAGCATATTCCAATATGTTACTATCCCAATTAATTAAGCATCTACACAATTTGAGTAATAAGATTGTTAAATGTTCCTCCGGGAAAAGAATATATCTCTTCTTTTTTTCCTGTATTGAGCCTCCACCTTGAAAAGTACTTCAGTACGAACCGTTATACAGATTAATGGACTTTGGAAAACTTTTTATGTCGAAACCCGGGCTATTCGGGAACAATAAATAAAAGCATTAGCAAGAGGGAAGTTCCTTTTTGTTCGTAGAGCTATTCAGCCTTTCATTCCAGCAAGCACCTTTAATTGAAGTTAATTTCTTAGCTGCGGCCGAATCTCGTCTCCATTGTTAAAGATGTCGTCGGCTGGTCCTGTTCAAAGCAATGTTTTCTACTCCTCTGTTTATATATTAAGAGAACAAGGACATTTTATTTCGAACGTAATTAAGTTTTAATTTCAATGCTATAAAAACATTGCCTTATTTTTTAATTGGTTTATATTTTTTTATCTGTTACCAACTTGTGAATTGTGATTTGTTTGTTCCGAATTGTGAATTGTGATTCCGACTTGTGATTTGTTTTCCGGTTGTGAATCCTATATAGTTTCATTTTCCATTCACCGATGACTCGATTTGATAAATATTATGAGTCAAATTTATTGACAATGTTGCGTTCTTACGGTTGGTTAAAATGAAACATGAAATTCATCTCGGGATGAGGAAACTTTATGCTTAAAACAACATTGAAGCTGATCAAATAGAAAATAAAATGTTAGTGAATAGCGCTCTATTTAAAATCGGGTCTCGTGTCTTTCTGTAATCAAATCCATATGGCTGTAATTAAACTTCGATGTAGGAATCATTTTTTAGGTAATCGAGGTTTCTGATTCCGTTTTTTGAATTGGATTTTTGATTCCTTATGCGCATTTCGATTTACTGCTGTTTTCGAAGTTCTCTTCGATATAGGGTTTGTCTTTTAGTTAATAGTCTAGTCAAAATAGAAATATTTTGGAACATAATTCTGAAAGTATTGAAACTTTATAATTTTTTTCCGGAGGGTCTACTAACCAACACATTAAAGTCCTGATGGATGTGGATTAGCGAGAGGCGGGGGAGCAAAAGAAGGTACCTTTTCTTGTTTGTTTTTTTGCTAAAATCTCGTAATCTATTGGTTCTACTAAAATTGTTCTTATCATAAACAATGAGAAATAAATTTTCTACAGAAATGGGCCTATTCAGTTTTTCTGTGGAGTCCTCAGGCTACGAGATAATTGGTTGGGAATTTTGATGTGCCATAAAAATTACCACATTTGTTACACAAGCTACTCGCGGAGCTAAGGGAAACATCTGTTTACAAGCAAGTTCTTAGTATTAGAGACCAGGTCTTAATATCGAGCAAATGTAAGTACATCAGGAACAAGGGTTATTGCACAGTTAAGAATCCCGTCATTTTCGATCCCTAATAACTTTCGCTGACGGCAACGGATATCACGACGGGAGAGCACTTGAAGAGATAATGAGTAGTGATTAACATCAATTAACATATATAATAAGTAACATCAATTAGCATATATAATAAGTAACATCAATTAACATAACATAAAACATAAGTTGACATAAATGTCACTTTCTTTAGCCAAGTTTTCGCATATATTGTAGTTTCTGTATGGGCGAGATGACGTCTAATTATGAGTACTTAGCGTTTATTAACAATGCCACGACAAGCCATCACAGGTGAATAGCGCTATTAGAAGGGTAATTGGCATATTTTGAAATTTCTCATTGAAGCCAGATTATTCAAATAGATTGCGGACAATATTTTTAAAATATATTTTCCATTCATATATTATTGTGTTTTGAGTATTTTCCATTTTTGAATGATTTTAGTTAATAAAAAATACAATTTATTGGAGTTGTTGTTCATTTTTTCGTTCAAATGACCGCAACATTAATTAAAGCTCGTTTATGTTTAAGTTCAGTTGATATAATTAACGTGCCGTTTAAGTTCAGTAGATATAATTAACGTGCCGTTCAGGGATAGAGATGAATATTGCCCAACATCACGTTTTCCTCTTCTGTCTTGATTCAGTAACTAAAGTTACGGAAGGAGATCTCTCATCCAGCATATTTTTAGTCTCCTCATCGCGTTGTTAGGAAGGTCAACCGTTGCATTTTCCTGAACAAATCGGCAATTGGTAGGTATAACCGTGGGCGGGAGTTTATGGTTTTCTCTCTTACACACTGAACCTCCACATTCATGAAAATTTGAATACTATTTCCAAAAAATAGGCCATCGGTTTGAGATTTAAGATTACTGCATGCTTCCCAGTCAATTTGGAAAGAAGATTACAAAAATTAAATTAAAATAATTAAATTTCCAAATTTCTGACCTGCGGATAATATTGGAGAGAGGCAGAGAATACACATTACCTCATTATTGAATATTATTGCCAGTTTATGATTTATCTGATACTATGCAGTTATGAATTGAAACGTCATGAAAATATACCATAAATTGATTCGAATGATAAATAGGATCAGTTGTAAGGTACTAATTGGAGTTTACAAATAGTTGAAGAATTTTGCAGGTTAAATTATTTTTATAAGTTTATTTTAATTTTAAGTTTTTAGAGAAGGAAACACTATTATCAATGTGGCACTGCTCGACAGTTTTGCATTGCTATATATATACGTTATGAAGGATACTTTTAATCAATTTTTGATAATTTTTAGCGTTTTATTTCAATATACCCACAACAGGTAGTAAGTAGATATATGCGTGTATTCTTTTTTTTATTGTTCTTATTTCGTTTTTTTGTTTCAATCATAATTATTATAGTCTCATTTTTACAATATACTGAGTGTTTAATGTCTAAGAAAACTTGAAAATTAAACGTTCTCTACGAAATATCTCTACGAAATAATTCCCATTTAGGGAATTATTTAGAATATAAATTATTCCCATTTACTTCTCTTTTATGGTTATCCCTGAGTTAATAAAGCTGAATAATTCCTTAGAATGATTATAACTCTGGTACCCGCTAAGTTGTTAGATAATCTATTCTAAAATATTATCTTCATTAGCTTCCTCCAGTCTCCTCAATGGAGTGGTAACTTATTGCATATTCTAATATTGGTGTGTGGTTGCTCTGATCCATGTAATTTTATTGTCCTGCCCAATCTAAGATGTTCCTTCCCAAGTTCCTGTAAGTTACGCTGGCGGTTATTAAGTTTGGCCAACAGTTGCCCGCCGTAAAGCCAGCAATAGCGGTCCACTTCAATTTGTACCTTTTAGATTGCAACGAGTGAAATTGATTGCCTAGTTGATTACCTATAAAAAATAAAATTAAATAGTTCTTGTCCTGTTAGTTTTGAACCAAGTCAACGTACAGTAAAATGTTTTATATCTCATCTATTGTTCCTTTTCTGATTTTATCGGAGTTCAGACTGATTTTGACGATATAAAAACTTGATCAAACATTATCAGCAATAAAAAATTAGAAGCTTGTAAACAATAAACTATTAAATTAGTTGTGAATTTGAGAAAAATTGTTGCATGCTTAAATCAATATATGCTTCTTCTTTTTTAATAATGCTGTACCTATATACTATTTTTATTCAGCGTGGATTCCTAGGCTCCCTACCTATTACCGTCAAAGTTGTCTAATGAGACAACTCGAATTTAGTGTCGCAGTCAACTATTGCCTGGCCAGCTTATCACCTACACATCAAAACTAAAAAAATAAAAATATTGCTCAAAATCGAACTATCTGTTAAGATTACACAAGTCATCTTATACTGAGTGGAAAAGAAATAGCTGACACATTTTGAAGAGCTGTAAATAATAATAATCCAATGTCTCTAGAATAAGTAAGTAAGAAACGTTCTCAGGGCGATAGTGGTTCCAAAGTGGGATGAGGAATTAGGTGTTTGGAGAAGATAGACGAATAAAGAAATAATCTCGGAAACGCAGCAATCGATAGCGCTTCATATGAAAGCAAAAAGGTTACAATGGATGGGTGGAAACTCAGATGGGTGGACAGGATAAAGAAGGACGCGGCTGAAGACCGCGTAATAAACTGAAAATCCATCGCTCAAGATAGAGGTGGAGGAAGCTGGTATCTTCAAGGTCTGTAAAAAGCCAACCGGAAAAAAATGTTATCTAACTTAATGCAGTGTTTAAAATTCAGTTTTAGTTAATGAATGAACATTAAATCGAAATTTCGGACTATCCATTAGTAGGATTTGAAATGATATAACCAACATTACTTTATAAATATTTGTCATAATCTCTCTCCTATACTCGGTTTGAAAAAAAGGCAAGCATGAAATCGCTATGGACCTTTGTTTAGCTGGCGCCAGCTCCAACTATTTTGCTAAGTGCATGGGAGGTTTGGAGTGGATGAGTTTGTCAAACGTCAGGAATTCTTTCTTTTCATTTCTATCGGTTTCAGCAGGAAATCCTCCATCCTTCTTGCTTTGCCTAGTCGAAGAGTTCTGATTTTTATTTATAAGAATCATAACTTTTCTATTTATGTTTAATTTAGATATTTTTCTTTCGTAAATTATTATTCATAACTTGATTTAGAAAAGGTTCATAACCATAATTATAAACTTTGTGCAATAAATTTGAAGGTGATATTAATTAATACAGGTAAAACAAATTATATAGGTAACAGTGGAAACGGTGATGAGTTCGCTGAAATTTTTTATTTTTTTTTTAATATCGCTTCAAATATTTACTTTTTGTTTATTTATAAATGTATAAAATATAGAGTTAGCAGTAGGTTCGGTAATGGTTTTGCTGACATATCCAGATATGTTTTCTCGCCTATAATTAATCAAACTTTTTTTAAATGTAATATGATCTCAAATGTTTTTTCTCCGGTATATTTTTAAAAAAGTGTTGACAGATTAGTGCTAATATATTTTAAAAAAATTTATCTTTATCTTTGAATCTGAGACTGTAGAGTATTATTTACCGCTGTTATTATTACTTAGTCTTATCATTTTCTTAGAGCTGAATAATTTATCAGTTATTTATTTACTTTAACTTTAATTTGAAAATATTAGAACAGAATAATCTGTTATAGAAACAGAATCAACTCGACTAATAAAAAAAAAGTTGTTTTCTTTTATCTATGGCATCGTTTTAACAAAATTTATCTACTGGAGGGTTTATTCACAATCAGTCTATACAGTATTCTCAGATTCTTAACTAATTTATAAGTATTTAACTGAATAGCTTTATTTTTTTTCATGACATATAATTTTTTTTTCTATAAAATATACTTGGAATATATTCTGAGTAAATTTCCTATTGTTTATATATTCTTCTTCTTATTCTACTTTATCTTCTTTCTTTGTGCCCCTCAGAGTGCTTGATCTCTGAGGGTTGGGAGTGATGTGGATTTAATTCATGCCTGGATCAGCAATTATTTATTTCGCGGCGAACCCAGCAAACCTTGGCGTTCACAATTCTTTTTTCATTATTATTTATTAAATATTCATATTAAATGCCTGTATATGCTTATTATATCAGTGGCTTTGTTGTGACCAATTCCACCTCGGACATAAAAATAAATCTTCTCACCTCCTTGAATCTAAAATAGGCTCTTGCCACCTTAAAATACATATTATATTTCTCTATTAATGAAATGACCTATATAATAAAACAATACGTTAATTTATTTATATTATAAATGAACAAAAACATTATACTATAGTATTTCCATATAAGTAATTAGTAATGGTTACAAACTCAAACCACAGATTGAATATGGGTTTCCAATTGTAACATTTTTATGTATGATACGTAGAAGTAAAGGGAAATAACTTAGCAAGATACAGGGCTAATTTATTGATAGTGGATAGGAATCACAGATGCGGAATTCGAATGCCAAATTAAAATTTAATTCAGTTGATGTTTCGATCCTCTCAAATCAACATTTCCTGGTGGATTCATATGGTTCACTGATATATATTGAACGGTGTCAGGTTGCTGTGGAAGCAGTAAGATGGTTTTCTTTATTTTCCCCTTATCCCCTTTGTTTGTATTCTAGCCGCACGTGTAGGGACACCTTGCCTATGCCACCTGGAAAAACCCGGTCAAGAGTTTATTCAGTTATTCAGATATCTCTCAGAGGATTTTCTACCTTTTCAGCTCCTTTCTCGAACCCCCAGGCCGCCTCCTAACGACCCATTGAGAATATTCAACTGGGCTCTCTTAAATTTGAATATCCGTTATTTAAAATTTATTCTGCTTCAACATTTTTATTTCGTTCTTTTTATTTCATGATAGAATTTTGGCGGAATTATTCATTTAGTTTTATTAAAGTAAAGTTGTTAAGTTGAAAATTGTAGTGCTGTTGTCCTGAATGTTTAAAAAAAAATAAATAAATAAATAAATGAGGCATAAATACAGGGGAAAGTCACATTCCATTGAGATATTATAGATTGTCTTTCTATCTTTTATTGTGATTCAAAATATTTTAAACATGAAATGCGTGAAGGAAATGGGATGCTAGTCGTTTAAGTCGCCCTTAGTTCCTCCGTGAACTAATAAAAAACCTTAAAATCTTGCACTAGTGTTTTTAATTATGTCTATCGCACCTTAGAGATATTTTAAGGTTACCGCCAGTTTCAGCTTCCTTTTTCCTTTTAAATTTCTGTGTATTGAATTTTATACTTTTTCTTCAAGGATGCTGTAATCCGCTTTGCCTGTTTCATTCATTGAGTGCTTCTCTTTATTTTATTTTTAATTATTATTCTGAATTCTTAAATAAAATAAAGGATTCTTTTGAATTTTTAAATATTTTTATCTTTGCTAGCTTAATATCTGTCTTTCACAGTATTTGTGGTGAATGAAATTGTGATCAAATTAACGTTTTCCCCTTTAAATGGTCGATTGGTTTATAATTTATTCTATTCATCCCGATTTTGCTAAACATCAATTTATTCTTTATAATTGTTTATCTTGTCTTATTCTCTGGAGGCCGAGTTTTATTATTTCTATAAGTTCAAATCTTTTGTTTTAATTTTATTTTCCATTTGTCTCAACTTTTGTGCCGTAAATTTAATTTAATACTTTTATTCAGTTATTAATAACTATTTTGTAAAGTGGACTGGTCATGGAAATTAAATCATTCTGATCTTCTTCATGTTCTACTGCCTCTTTTACACTCACTTTCTATGTTAAACGCCTTTAGAGAACAAATTAGTCCTTCATATACACTTTATCCTATAGTTTACATTGCATTGGTAATTTGCGCCTCAAATTTCTTAAGCACGATTTGCTATCTCTGCTTTTATGATGTTTTCATTATTACTTTTTATTTTTGAAAGCCTAAGCAAGTGCCTGTTGACTCTCTGTGGAGATGCGTGAGAAAATCACAGGAAATGTATTGAACCATTTTAAATATAATGCTTAGAGTGCTTAAAACATTTAATTCAAACAATAACATTTAAGGTTTCGTACCTGTAATTATTATTAATTATAAATAACTAGCCGATTCCCGTCGCTTCGCTGCACGTAGGTATAGTAAGACATAATTAAATTTTGAAACCTAGGTTTGACTTGTTGAAACAGGTTGAATAGAAGTTAAAAGGTTTTTTTTGTGAGTGTCAAAGATGAAAGTACTCTATTCTATATTTTGTAGATTCTGTTTATTGGAGGACTTTCTGATACATAATTTTATTGTTTTTTTCCCGTCTGGTACGTACACGAAGGTTTTATAAGACTTGTACAGTACTTGAAAAACGAAAATAAATACGAATTATCGAGGGAACGGATTTCACTGTTTTTATACGGATTAAAGTGAGATTTCAAGAGACCAGAGGATACATACGAATAATCGGGATGTACGAATTACTGGGATATGAATTGTCGAGATTCTGTTGTAATATAGTTTAAAATGTCAGTATCATCGATATATCGTTGTAAAATATCGATATATCGGATATAGTGGTTTTTCAAATCCGATATTTCGATATCCCAACCCTAACGTGAGGTAATATCATGACTGCCCGATGTTGATTGTTCAGGTAATAAAGAAAGATGTTAGGTTATTAGAAAGATCTATGCATTTATCTCGTTTTTGCATAATTTACTTCCTCATTTAAGATTATAATTGTACTACTTATAATATTTTATTATTTATGATTAATGTTAATAGATATTTAATTTAGATAAAGATTTATCTTTATGGCTATCAAATGTAAATATTTGTTTTTAATGATTTAGTTTTTACATAGTGGATGAATTTAATTTTTCTTTCTCTTTTTATTTGTTTCAATAACGATTATATTGTTAAGGATTTCTTTTTTGTGTTTTGTATATTCCATGATGATTTTATATTTATGTGCTCTTTTGAACAGAAATGATTTTTGTGTTTTGTACATCTTTGTAGATCTTAAGAGACTTTGTCTCACAGTAAATTCTCTCTCTCTCTCTCTCTATGTATATACACATATATATATATATATATATATATATATATATATATATATATATATGTATATTATATGTACCACTAAACATATATAAGGCTCTTTATGCCAGGCTCTATGTACCACTAAACATATATAAGGCTCTTTCGAACTTATTACATTTATTGAGCTTATAAAAGTAGGGAAAAAAGAAGCAGGGCTACCTAAGGCTATATTTTATACATCGGAACTTTTTGCTGGATCTTACTACCGTCCCAGGTATTCCCGGTGGATTGGAAGTCGCCCTCCGAGAGCTTCTTCCTCGATAAGGAATATAAATCTTTGGAACATTGATTACTTTCTCGTCGGTGCCGGTTAAACGAGAATTTTTTTTTTTATTGGAAATTCTTTGAGGGAATTTACATGTAATATAGAAGCCATTCATTCGAATATCTCAATAATGTTGGAAATGAAATTGTTTAAATACATAGCTAATTTAACTGTTATATTATATTAAGCTAACTTATAGCATATTGATTTATTGCTGAAGACTAGATGTATCGGTATTGATTTTAGGGACCTTGCAGTTTGTACCCTTACTACGGCAGTAAGGTTTTCTACGCGTTACTAATATATTCCAGCTGAAAAATAAAATTTAATTTTGTATTTATGTTTTTTTTTCTACTTACTTATCTATCTTTTCTAACATAATTAGATGTGCTGAGATGCTTTTTTGGATTAAATTTTATTTCGATGTACCACAGGTACTCCTGACATCGCATTAAAAATCATATAAATGTAGTAAAAATTAAAAAAAAAAATTAATGTAAATGTATAAAATAGCAATTTAAGAAATATGTCATGCCAGGTGATAATAGTTGTTTTTTCTTACCCCACTTTTATTTAAGAGCAGAATCCGCAACAATGTATTTCAGGCAAGGACCTTTTGCAAGGTGATAAACAAATTTCGTTAATAATTACTATTTCAAAAATTCTCCGAGAAACGACCGGGCTGAACAAAAGCTACAAAAATCTTATTATATGTTATATGTTATAACATTTATATATAACTATATTTCATATGGTATATATATATATATACATTTATTATATATATATATATATATATATATATATATATATATATATATATATATATATATATATATATATATATATATATATATATTACTTTTCATTAGCTTCACTTTTGTTCGCCATCACGTTAAGCAACGAATGTAAATATATCTTTTCAAAGACGTAAAATGAGCTTAACGTTTTACTTCCCCATTGTGAATAATGTTTTTAGTTCTGGGTCATTTTACTTCTCTGAGTCCTTGATTTAAATTTATAAGATTTTATTTTGCAAATATGCTTTTGGCTAGTCAATAAACCTACAGAATTAAAAATTATATTTTTCACATTCGGTACTACGTTTGGTGGTGACGGTATGAAATCGCTAATTATATCAGAGGATCAAAAGAAAAAAAAATGGAGCTCTACAATATGGTTTACATTTCTTGTATGACGAACTTTTTTTTGAAAATTTTTCGTAATCACTTAAAAAGTGGGCCAATCTTAGTTAGAACTCTAATAACATTTAAAAATATATAATATAAAAAAAATAAAAATATATAAATAACATATAATTGAGATTTGTGCAATTTTGGTACATTTACTAGATTGTGTAAAATAATACTAGAAGTATAAATGTAAAAAAACAAAACAAAAAACCTTGCAAATCATCAATTTTTGCATATTACATTTTTATACACATATTGAACATAACTGTAGCAGAGATAGAAAATGATGATTGCGTTGGAAAGCGTGGTTTAAATTCGCATGCTTATATTTTGGGATGGAAGGGTGGGTATGAATCGAAACTATAACTTATTTTATTTCATAAAAAATAAATCAGAAAAGTTAAAAATTTAATGTTCTTCTGCGACTACATCACAGAAGATGTATCAGGCGAATGGACCACTGTGCTGACCTCACATTCTGTCAAAATAATGAGGACGAGAATCATGCAGGTCTAGAATTATACACCCTTTTGGCTTTTCCGAGAATGTTATGGGACTGACTTTTTAATTTTATTTGGTTTATTATCTATAATCTGTAATATATAAACTTAAAATATAACTTGGTAATTGAGAAAATTCTTTTTACATTAAAATAATTGAAAAATACTGATGAGTCGGTACAACAAAAGAACCTTTAAAAATTAAGTAATCCAATTTACAAAAGGAAAATGATTCCACCAAGAAAGCTGAGGGACAAAGCTAAGATTAAAGATAAAACTATTAAAAAACAATCAATTAAAAAAGGGAGAGATCGACTTTTAAAACAACTTGCCTAAGAAGCTTAAGAGGCAATGTATGGAATATTGAAAAATAAAATAACTTTTAATAGAGTTTAAATATCAGAGGCACTCAAGTAAAATCTTAGCAGATAGATGAAATCACTGGCACCAACCAATCTAGGTTGTTTCCATCTGAAGTTGGAAAAGGAAAAATTGGAAAAAAATAGCAAATTACAAATGATAAAATAATTGAAATAGATAACTTTTAATAGGGATTAAATATCAGAGGCACTCAAGTAAAATCTTAGCAGATAGGTTTCAAGTCTTGACCTCTTCTAGCAGCTCCCGCCATTTGTTCCTGTTCAGTGCGAATCCCATCCAGTTTCATTCCATACTCCCAGAATACTCCTAGTATCCTCAGACACAGTATCAAGTCTTTTCCGTCTTTTCCTTCCTGTGCCGTACAGTATAAGCTTAAGAAGCATAAGGATCTTCTTCGGTATTTCCTCCTCTCCCATCCTTGAATCATTTCCTGCCCACCTTAGTCTGCTAAATTTGATAAATTCGACGACTTTGGGTTTGTAGAATATGACATATAATTCTCTGTTATAACGTCTCCACCGTTGCCCAGCCATATATTCTTCGGAGGATCTTTCTTTCAATTACCTGAAGATCATGCTCGTCATTTTGAGTAAATGCCAAGAGCTGGATCATTGTTTTTCTAGATAAGAGGCGACCACACCAACTAATAGATAATAGTAACCGTAGATGAAAGGTATATAATAAGACTAACATTTTCAATGTTTCACAGGATAACAAAAAGAACTTTCTGATCGCACTGTATTGCTTGTTTTAGACAATTAAATTTTACTATATTTTTAGCTTATTTTCGTTACTTCTATGACTGGAAATATGACTGGAACAATGCAAATGCGATAGTAAAATCAAATTCAGCGAAATTGAACTTACGACAGTTTATCTCTGACGTCCAGAATTGTAAGTTAAGAAACATATTTCAAGATAGGGCTGAGCCCCATCACCATGGTAACAATGACACTAACGGACGTAAGAAAAAATATTCAACAGAAAATATCTTGAAACGTATCAGAATATGGAAATCCTCTAAAAAATTATTACAAGCAAGCCTCCATGAAAATGGAGTTTTGAAAAATAAAGAAACTGATTCTAAATCTGATGTGTAATCTACAGTTTCATTGGTTTAGAATTCATTGATTCTGTTAAATTAAAGACTTAAGTACGACAGATAATGTAATTTTAAACATAGTGGTTATAAGAAAATACAAGAGATTATTTTGAAGTGTTATCGATTAAAGAATAGGAAAAGTTTTGTCGATAGCTGTTGACCGTTAATAACAGCGGGAGTCCCTGCTGTGCCCAAGGGAGGAATCTAGGAGTAAAAAAAAAAATCAAGAAAACTCATCACGAAACTTTCACAAACTCCATTCTCGATACTCAGCTGGGAAAGGGGAGGGGCTTCAGATCCTGATTGTACACTTGATACGATAAACTTTTCAGATTTCCATATCAAAAAAAACTTCACCACCTCAAAGCAAAGTTAACACGTGTTTTTTTTTTCCGAGAGAATTTCTCTACTCTTCATTCAGCGTGAACTTTCACGTCTGAGATCTTTCCAATACTTTCTAAAATTTCAAGAGATTTTTTCCGTCTGAGTTAAGAGACTTTTTTTTTTTTGAGGAGAGAGAACAAATGATATTTTCCAACAAAATCAAATTCCGACTACCTCTGTCGCTCGAATATATTTAATTATACTGAAATACAAAGGAACATAAAGTCTCACGGTGCATTTAATATCGAAAGGCGAACACAATAAAAAGAAGTTCAAAATTAAACCTGCATTCATAAACAGTTATTGCCACTATCACTATTATGACACTTTTAAAAGTAGACAATATCCGACTATAGAATATTAACATTAAACATAATAAATAAATAAAACAGTATCCCAGAAAATTAAAAAGTATGTTTTGTTATGAGTTTTTTTTTTTTAATTTTATATTAATGTCGAGATAAACAAACTTATTTTTTAAAAGGACGTAAAAACGTTAAAAACGTAGCATAAAAGGAAATCTTTAAAATGAATCCAATTATTAATCTTCTTGGTGGTTGTATATGGTATTAGATTATATTTTTCATTTATAATTCCGTAAAGCCAACTCTCGGTAGTCATCACCATCAATAAGTCATAACATCATATGATTTTATCATTTGTAATTTGCTAGTTTTTTTCCTATTTTTCCTTGTCCAACTTCAGATGGTAACAACCTAGATTGGTTGGTGCCAGTGATTTCATCTATCTGCTAAGATTTTACTTGAGTGCCTCTGATATTTAAACTCTATTAAAAGTTATTTAGTTTTCAATATTCCATACATTGCCTCTTCAGCTTCTTAGGCAAGTTGTTTTAAAAGTCTATCTCTCTCTTTTTTAATTGATTGTTTTTTAATAGTTGTATCTTTAATCTTTGCTTTGTCCCTCAGTTTTCTTAGTGGAATCATTTTCCTTTTGTACATTGGTTTACTTAATTTTTATAAGGTTTTTTTTGTACCGACTCATCAGTATTTTTCAATTATTTTAATGTAAAAAGAATTTTCTCAATTATCAAGTTATATTTTAAGTTTATATATTACAGATTATAAATAATAAACCAAATAAAATTAAAAAGTCAGCCCCATAACATTCTCGGAAAAGCCAAAAGGGTGTATAATTCTAGACCTGCATGATTCTCGTCCTCATTATTTTGACAAAATGTGAGGTCAGCACAGTGGTCCATTCACCTGATACATCTTCTGTAATGTAGTCGCAGAAGAACATTAAATTTTTAACTTTTCTGATTTATTTTTTATGAAATAAAATAAGTTATAGTTTCGATTCATACCCACCCTTCCATCCCAAAATATAAACATGTGAATTTAAACCACGCTTTCCAACGCAATCATCATTTTCTATCTCTGCTACAGTTATGTTCAATATGTGTATAAAAATGTAATATGCAAACATTGATGATTTGCAAGGTTTTTTGTTTTGTTTTTTTTCATTTATATTAGTAGTATTATTTTACACAATCTAGTAAATGTACCAAAATTGCACAAATCTCAATTTGTATATGTTATTAGAGTTCTAACTAAGATTGGTCCACTTTTTAAGTGATTACGAAAAATTTTCAAAAAAAAGATTGTCATACAAGAAATGTTTAAATTTTTAACTTTTCTGATTTAGTTTTTATGAAATGAATTAAGTTCTAGTTTCGATTCATACCCACCCTTCCATCCCAAAATATAAACATGCGAATTTAAACCACGCTTTCCAACGCAATCATCATTTTCTATCTCTGCTACAGTTATGTTCAAAAAGGTGTATAAAAATGTAATATGCAAACATTGATGATTTGCAAGGTTTTTTGTTTTGTTTTTTTTCATTTATATTAGTAGTATTATTTTACACATTCTAGTAAATGTACCAAAATTGCACAAATCTCAATGTTTATATGTTATTAGAGTTCTAACTAAGATTGGCCCACTTTTTAAGTGATTACGAAAAATTTAAAAAAAAAAAGATTGTCATACAAGAAATGTTTAAATTTTTAACTTTTCTGATTTAGTTTTTATGAAATAAAATAAGTTCTAGTTTCGATTCATACCCACCCTTCCATCCCAAAATATAAACATGTGAATTTATTCATATAATCAAAACTTGAATAAAAAAAAAAATCGTTTCCATATGTTAATGAAACTATAGTTGGCTTTGTAAGATATATTTATATCTTTTGACCATATGTAATTTCTGTAAGCTTTTCTCTGTAAATATCAGCTATATTTGTGAGCTCGAGAGATGTTTCAAAAGCAATTTCGCTCACTACAAACTATCAAATGGCTCCACATGACAAAGAGTGAAATGGTTCGTGACAAGCGCTCGACGGCTCGCGCGGAATTAGATATGCAGAAGGCGGCCCTGCGATAGGACAATGCTCTAGGCCGGGCGGTGTCAAACGCAGGATTTATGACCCAGCATTGTTTTCCCTATCGACACCCCACTTGATCTGCGATCGATCGGCTGCTGGTATTCTTGATGGTCCAACTGGTCTTTTGGGATTTGACGACTCGAGGGTCCTTGTTTCACCAGGCCCGAGTGCCACTTTAAGCGTCCTATTTCAAGAGCGCTCTTCTGTCCCGAAAATATCAAACGGGGATGACTTATCTGTTCTCAGTGCTTCCTCGATTTGGTTTAAAAAAACTTAACCAACAACAATCCTGTACAAGTCGTAGCCCTGTATGAATATTCGTGCCCCCTGAAATGACTTATTATGTCCACTTTCTACTGTTATTTACAGAGACCAGCCTTCGCCGGTTATGTTATGGGGAAAAAAAGAGGTTATCGAAAATGAATCACTTGCTGTATTTGGTCCAATGACAGATGATTCGGACTTGCCGAATATCGTGGCCTTATTTAAGTGGAGAGTTAAAAGTTGGCAACTACTGTTGCTGGTACCCGTATCAATCGTTATTAGAGTGAAAATGCACTTCTTTTTTTTTTAAATAAAAAAAATATCGGTGACAAAAAAAAAATATAACGGTTGGGGGTTCAGAAATAAAACACTCGGTAATGGAATTAAATGCTTAATGTATACCGACCGATCTTTCGGCCGAAGTTGTGCGCTTTCATTAGGATTTATTTTTCCCGCGTTAGTAACAGAATAAATTAATTAATCAATTTCTGACTGCACCGTCAACCATCGCACAGCCAACCTGGATCTTGTTTTACTTAAAATGTTAGGAGAGGCAGTTTTTTGATATGCCTTAATATTTAAAACAGTGTTTCAAGTGACCTTACTACCAATCAAGTTACTACCTGAGGAAGAAAGCCAAACATAAATGTGCCCTTTACTCGAACTAATTGAAGCTAATGGTCCTGATGAGGGCCAGAACCGAGGTAGGCAAAGGGGGCCTTGTCCCGGTCTGCAGAATTTAGAGGGCGGCAAATTCGGAAAGAAATTTTGTTTTTAGGTTAGGCAACAAAATATTTGCTTCTACGTTTTGCTTGTTTTGACCTTAATTTAGTCAATACTGTCAAAAGAGTACAATTATATTAAGGGGTAGGGGTTGAAATAATGGATGGCAAAATTAAGCTTGTCCCCTTTTCAATAATTCTAGTTCCGGCCCTGGTCCTGACCATCTTTCGGTTATCATGCTTTCTGTTAAAGTCTCTGTTGCTCTAAGAGATACTTATTCAGAGAACTGTTCTAAAAAATAGAGCGTGACATACGAGTATATATAGTAAGTACTTGAAGTGTGCAAAAGTAAGCCGTATGATTTTCGTAAATTAAAATAGTAAGTAGAGGACTAAATTTCAATCTATAATATATCAGGGATATAACAAATTCATTAACTATTCTGTTTGATATAATCCATTTAAGCCTTGGTATTTGATTTCTTGTCTTAGTTAAATTCATAATTCATAAATGTTTTATGTTTTAAAGACTCAAGAGTTAAATTAATACATCACGTTGAAAACAGTCTCAAATTAAATATATATGAAGCACTTGAAATAATACAATCCTTCAAATCCAATACAGATTTTTGCTTAAATGACCAAATAAATATCCAACATTCCAATCTTAAATTTATTTCCATATATAACAGAAAAAAAAAATTGCTCACCGACACTACTGGGAAAACCCTGACCCTTAAAACGTTTACCTAAAACATCCTGCCTTTCTCGTTCATTGTTAGAACAATGCGAGAAGGAACCAGCACAAACTTTTCTGTTTGATATAATCCATTTAAACCTTGGTGAGTACCAACATGTATTTGATTTCTTGTCTTATTTAAATTCATAATTCATAAATGTTTTATAATACTGATTTATATTAATCTAATTTAGTATGTATAATAATACCAAACTATATTTTGAATTGCTTATTTTTGAATTGTTTGAGTGTTTTTAGAACTGAGGATGAATGTATAACATTCGAAACTAGTTTTCAATAAAACAAATTTATAGAAGTGGCAAATAATTTAATAATCCCTAATTAAATCCATTAAGCACTACCACAGCAAATCCACAGCAAGATTTCTGTGGGAAAATAGCTAGGTTCAGAAACAACGACAGTTATAAATCCCTTAAGATTTAATACTTATAATGTTGGTAATGCTTTGAATACATAATTTTCTTTATTTTTTGCTACCATCAATTAATCACTTCTTTAATATATGCTTGCTTTCAAATATGATAGTAGTTTTTAAATTTTAAAGTAAATAATTATCTTTCATCATTGCCGCGTCATGAAATAGATATTACTGTATATTTTGAGAGTTTAAAAAATGTTAAAATATCTGTGGATGTTCAGCAATTTTTATGTCAGTTTTCTGGCTGAGCCGTAAAATTGATTACGTTTATCTTTAGGATCACGAACAGTTGAAAACTCCAGGTACGATCTGTAAGCCAATGGCCAATATTTTATTTGGGATCATTTTATGATCTAAGGACGATTTCCTCTTATATCCTAAAAGCATAGGGTCATATAACGTGCAACTCCCCTTTTTTTTTACTATCGGTGATTTTGTTATACATAAATTTTTTATAGTGTTCTATTTCAATCTTAAGATAAAGTACAAACGGAGCTGTATCGCTACGTTCATAAAATCTTATAATATAATATGTTTTATTTGTATTAAATTATAGACAAATATAACAATTCGACAGTACACCAGCAAAACCTCGTAGGGGCTACTGAAATAATAGGAACTTTTATAGGGCTATTTTGCAGTTACACTATTTAATTGCTTCATGAATAATTAGTTGTGTTTTTTTTAATTTATTGCTATTTAAATTGAATGAATAATTTTTACTAGATTTATTTTTTCGTCAATACAATAAAAAAATATTAATGACAATATGTTAGGAATAACTCACGTTAATAAGTATAAAGATATATAAAATATAAATATTCAGAACTGGTTTTGACTAAAATAGTACGATTTTTGTCGTTTAGTATATACATTTTGAGATATTTCTTTTCTTTAAATTCGACAGGGTAGTGGCGAATATGCTATTATTTGAAATGACTGGGAGGGAGGGAATATAACATAAATAAATGCCCCAAATAATCTTGAAAAAATTAATACTGAATAAATTAATGTTACAATTAAAAAAAAATAAAAAAGATACGTATAGTATCTTTTGAAATTCACACTCTTTAGGATTTTCTAATATTCTCTTTATCTATTATTTCATTTCTAAATTCTCACCGCTTCTGGAAGGGATTAAACACAACTTTGAACGGAATTTGGCATAAAGGCATGATGACATCTTTACCTCACCCTTACATGGAAATAACATTGTTTTGCTAATTTAGTAGATCCCTAGTGTCTAGTTTTTTTTTTTTTTTTTTTTTTTTTTTTAAGCAAACCTACTAGCCTAGTTTTTTTAAAATCAATAATTGGAACATTGTGTACTTGCGGCACGTAAGCCAGAGTTGGGCTCCCCTGTTCCAAACAGATAGGAAAAAATTCAATTCATTTCGCTTTCTAGTTTCGAAAAAGTAAGTAATAAAGACATTTTCGGGATTGCCTTTTTTATATGTTTTTTCTCTATGGTTACTTAGAAATTGTTCAGCAAATATCGATTCTTGAAGCTTAGACAATATGGAACTGCTGTTTAACTGAGAACAGTCTTAAAAACTTTCTAAAATGAAGATTTAAATTTTTTTTTTTGCAATATCGAACAGTTTTTCGTTGGTGAAACTCATTAAAAATTTAAATGATTTTATAATTTTTTTAATTGATTTTTATTTAATTTAAATAAATCATTAATTTAAAATTAGGCTTCAAAAAATATTTTAGGTAAGTAAAAATTTTAAAAACGAAGCAGTATTAAAATAAAGATATTTTAATCAAAGTTAATAAACTAAAGAATAAAGTTAATTTGATTTTACTTATTTAAAAATTGATTTTGCTTCCACAATGATCTCACAAGCTTAATTATTTTAAGTTTAAGGATTTTTGGGCACTTTCCATTCCAGTAACCCCCATAATTAATATGTATATGTATTCATCTTTTCAGAAAAGATCTTAGAATTTTTTATGATAAAACAAAAAAATTGATTTTTTTATTTTTATTTTTGAGGCTAGGGGTTCTATTAAGTAATTATGGTTCCTTCTCGAATAATTTGTTTTGGAATAAAGAAACTTGGTTTTCCAAACAGATCTAAAAATTCAACCTACATGAATTTTTTGTCATGTCGCTTACGAAATTAGCTATAGGGGAGACCGGGTCTAGTTGATACACTTTTTACTTCCTGATTTATGTAATTTTTTCCTGTCATCATTTTGAAATAAAGTTGGTGTAATTCGTAACTATAACTATTTGGCTATAATTTGCGATATTTAAATTTTTTATAAAATTAAATTTGTCTTGTCAAAAAAAAAGCTTTAACAACTTTGCAAGATGTATCAACTTAACCGGGTCTGGATCAAGTTGATACGCCTTTGAGGACGCTAATACGGTGTCAGGAATTAATAAAATAATAAGAAAAACAGAAATATGAACAATTTTTATTGTAACTATAAAAGATATTTTAAAATCTACAACATTTTGGGAAAAACGAAAGCTATAACAACCATTTATTGTGACCGATTACTCTGACTCTGAAGAGAAATTTGGGTCTGATTGACAGTTAATACAAGTGTTTATTGTATTACGTATTATGTTTATGTCTAATGTATTCTCACATTAGGAAGAATTTCGGCCTGTATCAACTTGACCCTGTATCAACTAGACCCGGTCTCCCCTATGTAAATTAACTTGACATATGTTAACTTGCATCATAAATAAAATGTGTAGGTGAGTTATTTATTCCGTATACAATTGTAATGCAATAGTATATTCTATAAAAATTGATTATTGAAGGAAAAATATTTTATTTATTACTTTTTATAATTTCTAATAACTCTTATGATGACTCGTTCTTACCAATTTTGTCATTATCTGGTTTCAATATAATACTCTTGAAATTATATTCTTGAGTGATATTAAGTTGAAGAATACGACCAAAATACCTGATTTTGTCTCTACGGGTTTATCTTGCTGTATTAAGATGAGATCGAACAGAACATTCATCAATGTCACTGTCGCAGAATGTCTAAGCCAACTTCCTTACAATGGATTAAAGCTACTTTAAATTATAATAAATAAATAAATACATGATTTATCATTTTAATTTGGTACATATAATTGTATAATTTTTTGTGGGATTTGGTTGATTCCATGTAAGGACATTTTCGAAAATGGGTAATTTTTCAATTTTTTGTGTAGACATCTATTTAAGAATTTACAAATCATTTTTCAGGCCCAGAAAAAGTACAGATGTACATTAGTAGTTAAAATTTTCCAAGACATTCAATTATTAATTTTTATAACTTCTAAAATTATTGGTTATTAATCTTACCCCATCTTAATTGCTTCCCTCACACATATTCATAAAATTCCATCTCCAAAAATTAATTTTGGGTCGACTTCCTGGGAGTAGATCTGATTCAACTGGACTAATTTTTATGTCAAATAACCTAAAATAATAATTTTTTAATTATTATTTGATCATTAATGCAAATAGACGTATATTGCAAAATAAAGAATATTTAGATCTTAATAAATATAAATTCTCTATGATTAAATAGCTAAACAGGATACAAAACAAGAGATATTGAAGCACGCATGTCTCACGACCTCCATTTTCTAATAAATAATTTATAATTATCAATGTGTTATTCATTTATAGTAATGTATATGACATGCAAGTAATATCTGTAGTAACATATACATATTTAGTCTTCATTACAGCTCACCCACCTTTTTCGCTTGTTGGGCGGCGGATTCATAATGAATGTTGATTTTGGTTTTACTTGAACAAATAAAATGTTCTTAATAGATGGAGATGGATTAAATTGAATGGTATAGAGAGCTATTAAATATCGTAATAGAGCTGCAAAGTAAATTATAGTTTTTTAGAACTGGAGATAGAAAAGGGAAATAAGGAAAAAAAAATAAATAGATTCACCTATTTCATTCACAACAAACAAATTATTGCACTTTCGAATAATATTGATTATTATTATAGTAGGACAACCAGGAATCACAATCACTAATAATTTATATCGTTAGCTGTCACGACCCATTTCTTTGAATTACTTTTCTAGCATCATTCGCCACACAATCTGATCTTTTTAACCCTGGGCGAAATAGCTAGAAAGAGTGAGACGCGAGAACTCGCGTGTGAGATTGTCTCTCACACCCAAAGTTTATAATTTTTGCAAACATATTATGTTTATAAGCGTTGTTATAATTTTATTTAGGCTAGATTGATATGTTATATCAATTTCTAAACGCTAAATAAAATTACAATAATGTTTTTTTAAGGATAAAGGAATTAGTAAAAAACAAAATAAAATAATAAATAAATGTTATATTAAATTAAAATGTTACAATAAAAAAAAATTATTCCTGGGAATAATGAATGTCATAGCGTATTCCGCCTCTCCTTATACTCCAGGAAAATGTATCACTATATTGCGCTTTCGTACTTAATATTTATAGAGAAAGTCACACATTTGACATAATGATTAGTGAATATTATGTTTAAGATAATTAAAATTAAGGAAAAATCTAAAATAAAATTTCAAGGAAAGGTTTATCGTGTTGTGAAATTTTTTTGTACTAAAATGGAGAAGAAAAGATAAGACTGCAAAATTTATTCATTTATGAGTATACAGGCCTACGATAAATACAAATATATGTTATTTACCTTATTTAAACATACTAAAAGATGCCGATACCACGTTAAAATATTCGATGCATAAATAAAACAATGGAAAATAAATAAAAATAAAACAGGAATAAAGTATTTATGCAAGAAAACCGTCCTTTGATATTAAATTTCACAACCAAGGCGGAAGGTGTTCCATGAGAACTCGCTATGACTCTCATGATTTGTAGAAGCACTTGTTACAATGTACTCTATGGTGTCTAACAACTCACGAAAATTGATTATGGTCGTGTAGACATCTCCCTTTACTCTTTACCTCCAGCTAGAGAATACCTCCCAATCCTTTTCTTTTTTTTGTTTTTGGTGGACAGTACAGAAACATAGAAAATATTTCAAGGCACACATGGAAGAATTTGAGCCTTAAGGCCGGACACAATTATTTGAAGCTTTATTTACTTCCATACTCCTGTGGAGGAGTATTTGAACTTTAGATCCGAACCAAAGTCCGCCTCAGGGAGTTTGTTAAAAACACCATTAAACCCTTTATTCTTCAATCTTGATAACCTATTTTCGTCCCTCTGAATTCTTTCATGATGCCATATATTTTTTGCTTGGTGTATTCTGAACGATTTCAATGCAATTTAGAAGGAAATGCCATACAAATGTTCTACGTTGTAATTATTACATTTTTATTTTATTCATTATATTTGAACTAATAATAAACAAAATGGAACGAGAAGGCGGATGATTTTTTAATATAATAAATTTTATGTTTATAATCAATATTTTATCCGACAAGACCCGACACACAAAGAAAAACACCTTCATCCGATTTCATTAAGTAAAAGCAAAAAAAAAAAGAACTATCCAAACATTCTTCATTAGCATGGTTCGTAAACGAGCAATTTAAGAAGTCAATCAATAAAATGATAATTTAAGAAACGTACGTTAATTAACACACTATCGGAAGCAACTATCGCGGATGAAATCACTAACAACTATGAGCCTTGAAATTCTGACAATTATTTAACTCCGATTGACTTTACAACAAGTGGCAAGAATGGGGAAAATTCTTTCGATTAAAGTTTTATGAGCCAGTTATCAAGCCTGAAAAATGTTGGGTTTAATGGAGTTTTTCACAAACCTTCTGCTTCGGGCTTTTGTCCGGTTTTAAGGGTCAAATATTCCTGCCTGAGGCGTGAGAAATATGAGAAGTATTAGGAAATCTCACACAACGAGCTCTCCTGATAAAAATTGTAGAGTCCAAGATTCATACAACTATTAATAACTGCCTGTTGTGTATATCTATGGTCGTAGTTATAGTTTATACAGTGGGTCAAAAAATATTGGCAATAGAGATTTTTCTGTAATTTCTTCAAAGAAAGGGAGCGATTTCAATAGGACATATGATTTTTTTTTTTGCCCCATTAATGGAAACTATGTACAAAAAAATGGCACACCATTAGTTTCAACTAAAGGTAAACTATAAAGACATGAACATGGGCACCAATAAACTATTGGCAATTCACTAATCCTTGAAGTTCTCGTTTTAAACATCAGCAGCATGTCTAAACCAATTTTATTTATCTCATTTAATCTTCTTTCATACTTGGAGAGCCCCAGTGCGTTAATCGCAAAGGGAAAAAATAATTTTGCTCCGAAATTCGAGATTAACTTATAAGGCTATTAAGATTCAATTAAATTAAATCTTTTTATTGTTAGAAGTATTCTAAAAAAAAGTATCAGAACACTGGTGATGTTTACAAACTACCTAGGAAAGGCCGATCTCGAATATTAACTCAGCGAGAAAAGAGGGGCATCATTATAAGAATTAAGCAATACCTAAAAACCAGTGCTCAAAGCATAAAACAAGATTCCGCTTTTCTAAGTGGTATGTCAGTTCCTCCTCAAACAATAAGAAATGTTTTGCATGAGGCCAATTTTTTGCGAGAGCTAAAAAATCCTTTAATTTCAGAAATATTCTCGTCCAGTCTCCATTGGCTTTTCCATCCATAAGTGGGGAGATAAGCCTGGCTCGGAGAGTCCCAGGGTGATTGTAAATAGTGTGCCTGTGTTTAAGATTTTACGTTTATTTTATTTTTTATAAGTTTATTTATTATTTCTTGTATTAAGTTTATTTTATTTTTTTTATTATTTCATTTTTTGTAAATATTGTATGAATGATTTATTTAATCACTATTACCATTATTCCTGCTGAGACAGAATGTAATATTTCTCAATAAATAAAAAGTCAATCAGTCCTTAAAAATGTCAGAAATAAACAGGAATAAAAGATTATCTTTTGCCAGAGAGCACATACCAAGTTCATTAGATTTTTGGGATAGAACTATTATTAGCGATGACTTAGATTCAACGTTTTTAGCTCAGATGAGAGACGATTTGTTTTAAAAAGGAAAATTACTCAGTATGAACTTAGAAATGTCATTCCTACAGGCAAACATGGATGGGAGTCGGTGATATAATTTGAGGCTGCATGGCGACCTCTGGTGCTGGAAAATTACATTTTATTGATGGAACTATGACTGCTGCTAGTTATACTAATACTGCTATCATTTGATGTACTGTAATTTAAGAAGAAGTGCTGATATTTTGGATCTAAAAAAATCTTTCATTTTCCAACAAGATAATGACCCAAAGCATACCGCAAAAGTAACGAAGCATTGGTTGTTGACAACTAAAGACTCCTCCTCAGAGTCGGGATCTTAGTAGGAAATCAGTGGTGGATTTTGGACATTAATGTTAGGAAAAAGAATATCTTCGAAGGAAGGTCTTAAAAAACGCGCTTCAAGAAGAATGGAATAAAATAAGCGCTGTAGCCACCATACGCTTAGTCCATTCTATTCCCCGAAGACTTCAAGTTGTTATTGAAGCAAAAGGACAATTTTCAAAAAAGACTGTTAGATTGTTGTAAATTGCTAATACTTTTTTTACTTCTATCTTTCTGCTTCTTTATGTTATTTTTAGATTTGTAAAATTAAAGAAATTATTAAATTACTATATTGATAAATTACATAACTCAATACATTGTTTCGAAAATAACCGTATTTTAATTGTATGGCCTGCTTATTTACAACCATTGTCAAATGTCGGTTATTGCCAATACTTTTTGACTTACTGTACTTCAGTTTAGCCTATCGACAACTGATTTGAAATTTTTGGCGGTTTTCCTTAATTTTTCTAATTTGCCTGGGCAAAGCCATTTACCAATACCTCCTTCGTCTATCATTACACTAAAGATAGATTCATACATTTCTTCTGCCCTTTCTCCTGAAGCATCTCTGGAAAAGATAAGATGTAAGTGGAGAAGGAGAGTGCTTAGAGATATGTAGGCCCTATCGACGGGACTATTCAGCGGGACCCCGCCGAGCAATGGAATTTACATAGCGGCTGGAGGCGAGTGGTATTAGTCAACTCCGCTCCCCATTCCTCACCCCAGGCCGCACATTCGTCTCACTCCTTCTCGCCCATCTTTCAGCTTTCCCCTGCTTCTATTGGTGGTTGTCCTATCCACGTTGGAACCACGGATTGGAGACTTGACAACTGCAAATTGGAATGGCAATGTGGAAATAACTTTCTCTCTAATCAATGCATTGGACAATTACGGAAAACATACAAACTAGAACGTGTGTCTTTATTTAGGTTATGATATTTATTAAAAGGTTATATTAGAATTCTTGAATATTTTCGTAATAACATAGAATAGAAGAGAATACATTTTTGTCATTATTTATATTTTCTTGAAGGTCCCAATGTTTTTCTATCAGTTTTTTGGAATTTTAAATAAACACCTTTATACTCCCACTCTGCATTTATTGACGTTTTAGACTAAACTTTTTCCATTACATCTAAACATTTATATTATGTAATTTGCAATACTTTCATTATGAACTGTATGTATGCCACATAATATCAAATGTATTACTTTAATATGTTATAAAAAAATTATCTAAATTTCCTAGTTAAGGTAATTATAAAAAAAGGTGAAATTAAAAAAAAAATATAGTGGAACTTTGTGCCTATAAGAGTGTCTAATACTATGTGCATGGTGGTTGATATTTCCAAAGTAGGTTAATTGAGTTGGAATTATATTGGAAGTTACTTTACGAAGTTCTTTGACTTAACAGTATTGTACTTTGAGTTAGCCATTTGATATTAAGTCCCAAGGGATCAGAGGTTGCTTTTTCCCTTTGGAAAAATACATTACACCATCCTTTAGCATATTTTATAAATCTTAATGGTTGAAACAAGAATAAAGTTTTTATTATTATTATCATTATCATCAATTAAAGGTTGGAGTCCATTATATAACTTACAACTTTTGGCTAGACAGAGGTTTCTTCTGACTGTTCAAACCCTTTGGCCCACGGGCCAAATCCGGCTGAGATCCCTGAGTTAATATCTCAGAGATCAATGTTCCAAAGTGTTGCTTTGGGAAGTATGCAATAATATCCGAGTAAACAATTTGAATGAAGCTTCAGAGATTGGAAAGTGGTCTTAAGAGTAAAAGGCATTTATGGTTCTCAACTAGCAAATGGTTGTTCACTTAATATCGGCTGCCTGTAATGAAATTGGTATTCCATTGTCCTACTCGGTAAAATTCTCATTGGTTATAAATCACTTCTTAACAAGTAATGGTTTAGATATGGCGCAGACAGAAAATTAACGTCCTGAGGTGACGATAAAGATCGTGCTTTGCTTTAATTAAATGAAATGTACCGATGGAATATTAATGTATTTTAATTACAATTGCAGAGAACCGCGGATGTAATGTAACGGATTTCCCTTTAATTAACAAATTGACTTTCCTCTAATAATTGGAATGAACTAATAAAAAAATCGAGGTTGAATCATTCTGGAGGCAGAATGTTAGTGCTTAATCAGAATTCTTTTGTGAAAAAGCCACAGGGCTGTCGTTGGAAACTGCTTCAACTTTTTAGCAGTTGCCATTACGAAGGGCGCCAATTTGCATTTGACCGGTTCCGGTGTTAACATGTTTAATTTGCCTTCATTAGCTAATAAATTATGGCAATTACAAAACTGATTGAAAAGCGTCGAGTAATTTAATTAATTCGATTTGTTGCAATAGAAATCTCGAAGGGAGAGAAAAAAATTAATTTGATTTGATTATTTAAATACAAGGTTATTATTTATCCTAACTTAAATAATTTTTTTTTCTTTACCTTCATTTATTTCAAGTTGATTTCAAATTTAAATGATACAGTAATGATATATATATATATATATATATATATATATATATATATATATATATATATACATATATAGTCTATTCAAACTTCATTACCCGAGGGTATGCCAAAGTTATTCAATACAATGTCCGCTGTGGGCGGGGGTCTCATAGTCTAGCTTTGGCTCCCATTTATTATTTACAGAGAATGGGGAAGAACCATTCTGCCGGTTCATGTAAGGTGAGATGGCTTTAGACTGCTGAGACCAGGTCCCTTCCCTCCGCGAGCACGCGGACCAAGGAGACATTGCCTTGCCATCTTCTAGGCCTGGGTGGATCTTATCTTATTATCGGATCTTATGGACCGATGGCTCTGAATAGAGGGTTGGCACAGGCCTTCAGCCCACCGAAGTATTTGAAGTGCCTCTGGCCTGAGTATTCTGGCACTGAGGGTAGCTGGGGCACCTCATAATGCAGTTCTCGCTCGTTAGAGTGAGGTTCCCCTGAAGATCCGCCGAAGAACGGAGTTCTGGAAGCTCTGTCGTCCTTTAACGTGGTCTCATACATGTGCCGGTGCAGCGTTGCACCGTAGAGCGTAGTTGTTCTGATAATGGTCTTGCAGATCTGCGTCTTGTCAGCCGCAGTGAGATCTGTTGCGACATAAGCAGGTAGTAGAGCCTATACGACTTCAGCCGGGCCCCCTTGATTCTCTCCCTGACATAACTGGAGAAGGTGAGGTGCCTGTCTAAAGTGACGCCAATGGAGTTAGAGAGAGGCGAGTCTTCTTTTCAGATGGTGAACATCTTGGGCAGTGACTTCTTCCCTTTCTGAAACTTGAAATCCTCCAGAGTAGCAGTGTGTGCGACACACAGTAAAAGGCCTATGTGCAGCCAGGGGATATAAACGCCGATGATCTATTCACCTGCACCTCTACGGTGAAGGCCTGCAGCTTCACAAGATGGTGTTCACAGAAGACCCCTCGTTGAAACCCAGTCTATTCCTCTGGTGTAATGTGCTCCTCACTGCAGTGCTTCATCAGGTGATGATGAAGAAGTCACTCGAAAATCTTACTCGTGCGCGGGTAGGGACTGATCGGCCGATAGTGCTCCGCTAAGTTTCCAGTCTTTCCCGACTTGAGTAGCGGTATTACGATCGCTTGTTTACCGACATGAGAAAAGCCTAGGATCCGAATGCACCAATTCTGAAGGCTTTGCCCCTCCTAGGGCATCTACATCTACATTTTCAACAACACATACGGGATATCATCCTGTACCGACGCCTTGGTTCCCTTACTGCGGCTTAGGTGAAAAAATGGGCTTCTCATTAGGGCATAGTAGTGGTTCTACTGCCGCACAGCTATCAACAAGGAGTTCAGTATGCTCCCCAGAAATCAGCAGGTCACCTCTTGATGTCAGGTGCACAGTCCTTCTCTTAATTACGTGGGTTCTGACGAGTCTCCAGAACTGGCGAAGGTCGTCATGAGTCCGCCGTAACTGTTCATGCCAAAGTGAGGTCTTTCTGTCACGCATTAGGCTGGCTATCTGCCGGGTCATAGTTACAAGTGCGCAAGAAGGTGTTCCGCAGGATGTTTCTCAGGCCAATCAGAGCGAGAATGTGCCGAGAGGTTTCTGAACGCGTTGGGCGGGGGGGTTGAACCGAGGGATGTTTCTATTGGCTGATCCCTGAATGGGAGTGGTGATGACTTCCACTGCTTCATTCGCTTCGGCTACAGTCCGAAGAGACTGAATCGTAAGTAATGTTTCTTTAAGACTATGCTTATAGCCCTTCCATTTGGCCCTGTGAAACAGGTACATGCTCGCAGGTAGTGTGGCGGCTTTGCCCTCAAAGGTGCAGAGCATCTGACGGTCCTCACGGGAGCGCTAGGCAGTCCGTGTCGGTGTGCAATCTCTGCACAGGAGAAGGGCAAGTGTTTAAGTAAACCCAGGTCGGGCTGCATGCCTGAAGGTGTGCACCCAGGGGTGAAAGACGACCAACCTGGTCTTAGTGATATAAGTATCTAGCGGATTATTACTACTGCACAGCCAGGCGGAATGGCGTGAAATGAAATCTCCGAGAATGACATACTGACTCTTCAGTAATAGCTTTATAGATGTGAGCATATCCCTTGATCTCCTATAGATACAGCTAAACGTGAACGACGCAGTCGCACGTCAAATGCGATGAAGTGAGTACCATGGATAGATAGCACTGGGTTGGAGATCAATGTACGCATCCAGCACTGGGTTGGAGATGAGTTTAAATGGGACATCTCGTTGGACCAAAATGCAACCCCTCCAAGTGACCATGGAGAACACATCTCTTGGTATGCAGTGTACACCTGGAAATGTAGACACGCCGTGGTGTTGAGCACGGTGTCAGTCAGCGGCACTATCGATGGTCTGCTGCAGGAATAGCTCAATCTCAGCCTTCTTTTGTATGAGACCTCTGATGTTCAAATTGATGACCTGATGCTCAGGCATGTCTACGGTTCTTCAGGAGCAGCTGAACTAGATTGGTCATCAGCTGTCTCATATCGCTGGGTTGAGGTCCATTCATTCACAAATTTATAAAAGTTATCTTATTAAAAAAAAAAATATTGAAACAGCATAAAAATTATACACTTGTATATGTACCTTTGTATATACTGATTCCAATCGTCTCCATTCAGATAATCAAAGACAATTTTTATTGGCATTGTGATAGGATCAAACATTACAATCCAATATTATTTTAAAATAGGACGTTTCCAAATCAAATTTATCACATTTTCAGGAATGCAAGGTTACATATTTAGAGTTATATAATTAAAATTTATATTCTGAGTATCCAACGGTCTGAAATTCACATTTATTAACCTTTCTGATTCAATTTTAAGTTAAAAAAAAAAATGTACATTTTCATATTCACCAAGATCAATATTTTAGGATCCGAAAATAGTTTTTAATTGACTTGAATCATGCTCTAACTTTTTTACTGCCAAATATTTCCTTATTTTTCTCTTAAAAATCAAAAGAATCATGTTTTTTTGTGGTTCCTTTTGATAATTTCAATTTTACAATTTCAGTGAAAATACAACCTATATACTTTTTTTTTTTTAAGTTAAATGTTAGAAGATAAATGAGTGTACAATTTATAGAAAGCTGCTCCAAGAAATCAAGATTACTAATACAATGGAAGTTAAAATGACCTAATGATACTTCAATTTGTTAAATAAATAGGTTAAAAAATTATACTAATTTTTTTAAATTTATTTTAAAGCTCAATGGAATGTGTTGTTGGTTTCGGAGATTGGTAGATTGGTGGATCTCTTTTGCTGCATGTGATGCATTTTAAGATTCGTCTGAGGAGAGGAAAATCTGGAAATCGTGGCCATTAAAATGTTTAACCGTTTCTAGTTATGTGTCTTATTATTATGATTATTATTTTTTAATATGTTGCCAGAGGATATGTCAGCATAGTGTTCTAAACCATTGACTTCTTTAGGACCGTCCTAAGATATTTGGTGCCAGAGGACTACTAAAATTAATACGCCCTTTTCGTAAGATATGCATACGTACAATATTTATATTTTATTTAGAAAAGGCTATTTGGTTATTTTTGTCATAATAAAATCTCGAATAAAAATAACTTATAATAAAAATAGAATATAACACCAATAAAAATTGCCGCCAGGGGGGAAGGCTTGCGCCTCAGGGCTTAGTCCCATTTAGCCCAGTGTTTAGGAAAAGCCCGGCAACATTTATAAAAATAATAATAATAATAATAATGAATAATATTAATAATGAATTTATATCGGTATGCGTAGGTAGTTACGTTATACGGGCCAAGGAAATTTTTTTGTAATTTATTGAAAGAATTTGGGAAAAAACTATAGTTTAAATTAATACTTTTCTTAGAAGTAATCTAAATATTTATATTTAATACTATTTTTATCATTTAAAAAATAAAAATAATAATATGTAAGTTGCAAATAGTTACTTACGCTTATTGTTTTTGAATATGTTTGTATAATACATAAGTTTATGTATCTTGTGAAGTCTAAATCACTGTTTACATGCAAAGATTGTCCTAGATCCGAAACGTTCTACTTCGTCTTGAACCGAGTGTCTTACAACTCGTTAAAGTGGATGCTCGAACCCTGATAAAACTTTTCATTGAAGAGAACTAGACGGGCTTGGTATAACTACTTTGGCTAAGTGTGTGTACCTGCCTTATCTTTGTTGTGTTGAGATCGAAACACTGAATGCTGATATTTCACTTATTGCTGAGCAAGTATGCGTCGGATTTATTATTGAAATCATTTTTTTTTTCTTGTGATAATCATTCCATTGATATCGCTATGGCATGGATATTAGTATGTCCTCTGTTATTTGCCGTGGATTCGTTTCTAGTGTTTACATCGGCTGTTGTTCATATAAATGGATGATTCTTTTTATTTTTAAGAGAAAAATAAGGAAATATTTGGCAGTAAAAAAGTAAGGGCAAGATTCAAGTCAATTAAAAACTATTTTCGGATCCTAAAATATTGATCTTGGTGAATATGAAAATGTACATATTTTTTTTTTAACTTAAAATTGAGTCAGAAAGGTTAATAAATGTGAATTTCAGACCGTTGGATACTCAGAATATAAATTTTAATTATATAACTCTAAATATGTAACCTTGCATTCCTGAAAATGTGATAAATTTAATTTGGAAACGTCCTATTTTAAAATAATATTGGATTGTAAGGTTTGGCCCTATCGCAATGCCAATAAAAATTTTCCTTGATTATCTGAATGGAGACGATTGGAATCAGTATATACAAAGGTACATATACAAGTGTATAATTTTTATAAATTTGTGAATGTTATGAACTTTACATATGCGCCTAATAAGTATGGCTGTTGTTATTAATATTTTAATTATTTTATTGTATATGTGTACATCATTAATGCATTACTTAATTTTAATGACAATTTAATACAGTCGACTCCTCCAAACAAACATGAGTCCAGGATTGGAGTTTTTTTTTTCTTTATTTTCAGCTGTATATCTATAACATATTATTATTATTTTGGTGAACTAAAGGCATGTGTATAAACCGAGACATGCAATTATTATTTTCATTTTTTTAATTTTCATTCATTCTAATGTCATAAAAATGTGTACTTTTTGATCTGGTGCTAGGGCCTTTTAACTTTTCAAAGCAGATATCCTATTAGACATCTTGCTGACACATCCTGCATATGTCAGAGTATCCTAATAGAGCAAGCTGTCTGTTGTTGTCATGTTTAGGTCTGGCATGGCATGATAATGTATTCTGGTCGCTCTAGACTCATCTAAATATGATCCGAAAACAATTTCTCGCTTTTAAACTGGATTCAGTCTTCATTTCTTTATAATTATTAAAAAAATACAATATCATTAAAATTTTAAGAGACTATTCCTAATAGGGTCAATAAACACAATTAACGAAAAAAGAAAGGTCCATATTGAATCTATTGTATTAACTATATTTATTCGACCATCATTTTATATTCAAAAATAAAATACATTAGTGAAATCAGTTAGAAAAATAAATTAAATTCATTGAAAGGATTTTTTTTTTCCGAACTTAACTGTTTGTTTCTACACAATATTTTTAAATTATGTATAATTAAAAATAAGTAATTAAATACAAAGATATCGTATGGATTCAAAAATTTGTATTAAAATGCTAATTATATTTTATACATAACTCTTATACACCTTATTTAATTGTTTTTTACTTCCTTATACGAAGTAAAGGAAGTATTAAAATCTCGAATATTTTCGATCTTCAGATTTCAACGGAAATATCCATTTTGACCATCCCTGAATCCATTTTGACTAGTTTTGTCGTGGCGTCTGTACGTTCGTACTTCGCATAACTCAAAAACGGTGAGCCGTAGAAAGTTGAAATTTTGTATTTAGGATTGTTGTAAAATCTAGTTGTGAACCTCCCTTTTTGGTCACTGCTTGATCACCGGAAGTGGTATTTTACTTGTAGGTCATAATTGATTTTTACCAAAAATTATATTAAAATATTATGCGAAACTTTTCAAATTTAGTATTTATGACTTATATATTGATTTAAATAACATACTAGATTTTAGTCTAAATTGGAAAACCGGAAGTGGTACTTTACTTGAAGGTCATATTAGACTTTCGTCAAAAAATATATTAAAATATAATGTAAAACCTCTCAAATTTGGTAAATAGGACTTTTATATCGATATAAATGTATTTACTAGATTTTGGCTAAGATTCGTGAGCGTAAAAGGGTACTTTACTTGAAGGTCATAATAAGCTTACATCAAAAATTATATTTAAATTAAAAGAGAAATCATATGTTTCGGTAATAAAGGTTACAAACGCAATCTGGTTTCCAATCCAATTTTACATTTTCATTACTTGTTTTAAGTGTTAAAATTGAGTCTATAATACTAGTTTTCCTCCCCATTTGTGAGATCAACAAGTCTTCATCATGAGAATAAGATATTAATTAAGTGGGTTTTTCCGCTTAAAATGTCGAAACTGTCCATTTCTAATGCTTTATCCAGTGATATTGACAGTTTTATTGTTGTCATGGAACATAAGGAAATATCTTGGAAACTAGTTACCTACTGAAGGAAAACGACATATAATAACGGAATGAGACCTCCAGTGACAAGAGTGTTTTTGTTTGTGTCAATAGATGGATGACGGGGCGCCGAGTGTCGTTTTTACTGCAATCTTCGGAAACTAGTAACCAAATTCAGTATCACTTTTTGAGCCACGGATTTATAATTTAATAGGCGTACAAGGAAGTCATGTGTTGCCCACATCAGATATTTTCGAACTAAAATGATAGTAGGACTTTTCCGATTAAGCTCAAGCAACCTCAAAAATTGTTTTTTAAAGAGATAAAACTTGGCGCTACTTGTAGTTTCTTGATTAATTTTATCGATTCTGCAAATTATACTACGTACCTTTTATATTGTATCTACTTAAAAAGTTAAAACAAATTGTTAGTTGCATTTTTTTAAAATGAAAGTGTTGCTGACAATGGGAAATGAATCTGACAATAATTGTCTTTACATTGACTGGGCAAATTACCTTCACTCCTTATCTCTCATTTCTTTTTCATCCGTCAATTATTATTTAGTCCAGTTTTTATTTGAAGAGAGCAATGTAAATAGCGCACCCAAAATATCTTGATTTTTTTTTTTTGAATAACAAAAATAAAAATTATTTATGCGCACAAATTTCTTGCTAACATTACTAAGAAGGTTCTATTTCATCATAAATCATTTCAATAGCCATAGCGGGAGAAATTTAGTAGTACTGACCTCTCGTACTAATAACTTAAAATCCAATATACTAATAAATCCTATAAACTTCAATATGTCCAACTCCAATATCCATGACTCAATATGTCGGGTGCAGTTAACAGGATATTCCGTACATTGGAAAGATGGTCAGAAGAACTCAATTTTGAGCGTTGAAAGGTATTCCCAGTCAAAATATTGCCAATAGAACGTGAATATGGATTGATATATTTCATAGGAACACTATGTGTTTTGCAGGCCTTACATTATTGTAGTTCTGTTGATCTAATTTTTCGATAATATTATTTTATATTCGAATTTTAGTTGGTATGTTTTAATTTTATGGAATGAGGCATTTTAAGTTACTTTAAGCATTGTATAGGACTGTATGAAATATGGATTACCTGATTTATTTTCGGTATTCTTTTAAGTTATTAGTGAGTAGGGTATCTCCGAAGTAGTTGCACTATCACTAGACTACTTATTTCTGGGTATAGGTTCCAGGTCGGTCAGGAAAATATATTATTTGTTTTGTCAGCCATGCATCGAGCCAGGGGTTGGGATACCCTCCTGGGACATAACCAGCGCCTACGAGTGGGTTCTTGAACCTTCAGTAGCTTGGGAAAAAATGGTTGTTGAGCATGATTCTAGAAAGAGCACCTCCTTTTTTGACCTTTTGTCAAGAACAATACTTCCTTACAAAATTCCAAACTTAAGACCATTTATGGAAAACAGGAAAACGTTTCTGCGATTAAAATTCTTTTCATCTATATTATATCGGCGTCGTTTTTTGAAAAATGCTTAAGCGCCAAAATTTCGAAATTTGGCTTTCAATTGATTTTGGAACGTAAACACCACCCCTATCGATTCCCACTTACGATATATCGAAAAAAAAAATTGGAACTGGTCTAAAAGTCGAATATTTATGAAGTAAGCACCAAATACTAACGACTCTAGTCGTCACTCTGGCCTTGAACAGTGCTAGAATCCTTTAAAGTATATTGTAATTATAAAGGTTTTGCAAGATTAAAAAACTCCTACTCTATATAATAAAGAATACAATTAAAAAAATATATATTGTTATTTCGGGAAAAATCGTTTCATGTGTTTCCTGCAAAGTTTGCTAAATGGCGCTTACGCCTTTTTCAAAACACGACGTCGATATTTATCTTATTAAACGAAATAATTATTTACGCTTTTATTAAAGGCTATAATAGTAGGGTTTTGTTGAAGAACGAATGTTTTAGGAAAAGTATTGTTCATATCTTCAACGCTCTCCCGTTTTTCAAATATAATAAATATTGCTGGCGTAATACTTGGTATACATAACCAATTGTTGGTAATTAAATATTACACCCGTAGGTCCATGAAGCTGTATTGATTCGGTTAACAAACCATTGTGGATTACAGTCCTCTTTCCGGTGTGATACTACCGCTCATGTTTCAGGGAGCTGAGAGTTGTTATCGTCCCATCATAAATTAATCTCAAGGGTCTAACTTTTGAGCAAGTTGAATCTCTTTAGCCTTGTGGAGAGCATTAACAACGTTGACGGCAAAATATTTTAACTCTGATAACAATCAAAGGAATCACAAATTAATCTTAAGAATTAGGAAGTGCTGACTTTGTGAGAAATTATCAAGTCTTAAGTAAAGTTAACTTGTTACTGTATGAAAGAGGAAAACTTATATAGTTACATGAATCTTATTTTGTTTATATTATTGTAACAAGTTAATAAAATATTTATTCAATCAATCCATTCATAGTTTATGAAATGTGCCCATAAAAAATTATTTTTAAACTTCTTATTACCAGCTTGTGGATTAAACTACTGCATTTTAAATGTTCATATAAAATGCCATACTGGATGGTATAAAGTAATAATGAGGCTTAGCGAATCCGAAGGCTCGAAGCTGACATCACTGGAAATAATCGTTGCCTTCACACTTACCTCCTCTGAAGTAAATCTTAAGGTTGATATTAATGATGCGTAAGCCATACAAAAAGTAGTCTGCAGACAGTCTCCAGCGGGAAATCGTTTCCGTCGTTCCGGCCATTTGGTCAAGAAAAAGCAAAAAAACGAAACAAGAAGAGATCTTTGGATAGCTCCATTGATACAAGTCGTGTGCTCGAAGGTTTATTCAAGGTTGTTTAAATATGGTCTTAGCAACTTTTTCAATTGTTACCGAATGTCCTTGAGCAGTCGCAGGGAACAGACATGTTATCAGTGCTCACAATTTTTTTTTTTTAATTTTAAGTGTTATAGTGAGTTTTTTTTTGTTTGCTTTTTGTCGTGGTTCTGAGGAAACACTTACTTGTTTAAAACCATAGATTTTTGTTTCTATAATTCGTTTAGCTTTGGTAAATTAAATTCAGAAGAACTTGAAATCAATATTTTAATCCTCTCTATTGATACTTAGTGTTTACCATTTGAATGCATTGAACTATGCCTAAAGATAATGGTTCAGCCATTAGTGGTAATGGAGCCAATAAAAAAGACAATGGTGGGAGTAGTGATAGTGATAAGATTCAACAATCTTATTGTTAAATTATATTCTTTATCTAATATAGTTATCGCTGGTAGGAAAGAAAAATTAGGAATGTCTATGGAATTGAAAGGTCTTAAAATAGAATTTAATAAGTTCAGATAAATTGGAAAAGGAATTTAAATCATGCATTAGGAAAATGTTTTCCTTAATTAAGGACAGTAGTCTTTTGAAAGAACAAATAGGGAATTAGAATAAGGAAGTCTTACATTGTTCTCAAACATCTTTTCAAAAGTTTTTGAAGATCGATAAGATCGTTGAGAATGAAAATGAAAACCTTTTTAATATAATAAAGGAAATTTCGAGTGTTATTAACATCGATCTGAAGGAGAAAATGCTCCATAATATTTAAACACGAAAATCTAAGCGATTGGTTTCTTCTTCAAACTATAGCTAAATTTGTAAATAGCTCTTTATAAAACAAATTTATTATAAACATCAAGAAAAAAATAATCACTTCTTTCTCCGTTCGCTTATAAACTCTTTCAACGGGCAAGACAGTTGAACAGTTCAGGTGAGCTGAGTTGATTTGGTGGGATAAGTCTGGCACAGAAATGATCTTCTAATAATGGTTAAAACAAAAACTTAAATGATAAACCTTTACTGGCCAGATGTAAAGAATGGTTGAATTTTTTGAGGCCGCCGGATCGACCAAGATTGTTTGAGTAACTTTCAATGAAGATTTGATTCTGATACTTCAGCTAAGCCGGCTGCTAGCTCGAAAAGAAAAAGTACACGAAAATCAATGCCTCAATCTTCGTCGACCACAGATTTTTAATTCAAGAAAGGTATGGGATGACAGATAAATACTTTTAGTCATGGTTATATAAATTTGGGTTTATTGGAACTGGGTTTAGTTGTTTGAACAATCTGGTTGGGCAAAGAAATAGAAGTTATATTGTTAGATGTATTATGTTTTAGTGGGATAAGGCTAACAAATTTTCTTTCCTAACTTTTAAGAGGATTGCGAATGTTTTTCTTCTAGTACACTAAAGTTTCATAAAAAGCAGCGCTTCAATACCACTTATGCTTTTTTAAAAGGAAAAATACCTTTAATAATGTAAATATTATTATTAGCAAGTAATATTTTTTGATCAAAATGATATGATTAAAAAAATTTTCGAAAATGCTTTAATACTCACATCTATAAACGAAGATTGACAGCCCAAATGAAAAAGTTCCAGCATTTATCTGGGTAGAAATAAATTTCACATTGCTTCCAAAGCTCTGCACTAAATGTGATGATTTAGCTCATATCATTTTAATTAGTCCAGTTTTTATATCACTGAAAAGGAAATCACTGAAATATGCAATCTTGATGATATATTGATGGAAGCAGCAATTAATAAATTTACTATTTTCTTGGAGCCAGGACATCTATATAAACAGAAAGATTTTATTCAAATGCTTATTAATATTCTTAAAGTAAAGAAGTCAATAATAATTGGAACGTATTAATACTTTTCTTTTGCATTCATATATATATTTTTTAAATTCAATTCTTTGGCTATTAACAGTTAATTTAATATTTTAGTATATTTCAAGGTGTTTCTATTTATGTTTGGCTCCTAAACTTTTCTGCTGCTTTCTTATTGTATTTTTTATATTCTTGCTTTATATTTTTTTAATCACATAATATTTTTATAATCTAATTTTGTCAGTTTTTTAGATTCCATGTTTATTAATATCTATTTTTAGAAAATTTTCAGTTATAGATAGTTTTTTTAGCTAGTTGTATTATAGTTATATTCAGTAGTTATTATTGTTTTATTCTCTTTGTATTTTTGAAATTTCTAGTATTTTCAAAGTTAGTTATATTCTGGCTACTATTTTTTATTTTCTTCTACACCTTGTTTTAATATATTTAATTTTTTTAAATTATTTTTATTTGTTTTTCTTATTTTGTACGTTAGTTTTTATTGTTTTTCTACTTATTGGATATTAGGGCATCTCCCTCTGAATATATCTGAATATAACTGTTGTATATAAATAAATGAAAAAAAAAATTATTACCGTATGCCAATGGGCTTCTTTTGATTAACTTCTACTTTTGAGGCGGCGCGATTCTGTCTCTCACAACGATACCGTGATAGTCTCTCATGCCAATCTCTGTCTAGACTGGACCTAAGCCTTTGTTACGCACCCGTAAAAATTCTAATTTTTAAATTGGACAGCCTTCGCTAATTGGGTAATATTGCAACTGATAAAAACGGATTTCTAGCCTTTTTTCTTGCTTTTATTCATCTTTAATTTCATTTTGCCATTATGGATCCCAGATAATTAAGCTCCTTTGGATATTCTGTGCTATTTATATATAACCGTTTAACATACAACGATTTATTTTATTTTACCCGAATTTTTTCAAGACCTGATCCTTTACCGATTTTCATCTGTATTATTTAAGTTAATAATCTAATTTTTATAATAATCTTATATTTTTATCTTCTCTCAGCTGATCATCAGTGTAGCTTAGCACCGGTGTTTTACAGCCCATATTTAAATCTTGTTCCCCTTAGGTTCACCTTACTAAAGACGTTTTCTAAAGCTAAATTAAATAAGACTGAGAAATGAGAATAGCTTTGTTATTAATTTGGATGGAACGATTCGACTCTATTAATTGTACTCAGATTTTCAGCGAATATTACATTCAATTAATCTTACATTAATGTATAATCTTGATATTAAATAAAGTCGACTTCCTCTCGATCTTACTTACATTATTTTCTACATATTTCTGTTAATTAGGTAATAATGGTACATCTCCCTCGGTTTCTGGGTGAAAAACTACGCGCAAAATAAATGTATATCCTAATAAATATATTCCTATGTATATATTTAAAAAAAAAATTCAGAATTGATTGACAAAAAAAGAATTATGGTTAGACGACATGAAGTCACGGTCCTACACAATGGTAACTTATTGAACTGTTTACAGTTATGCTTTATTGGGTGATATATTGCTAGAGGTTAGATTAGAGTAATGTAGAAGAAAAAAATCCAGGGCTGAGACGTAGGTACTAATATGACAAACCATTGTGACCATAACAAGAAGAAACCACAACAAATCTTTCGTATTTGTTTTAAAAAAAGAAGAAATATTTTAATTTTTTTATTATTTTTCAAAACATATTTCTTACGCTAAAACCCTCAAGCGTAGAGGCAATAAACAAATTTAAAAACATTAACATGAGGTAAAATATATTAATGTTTTTATTTCTTATATTATAATGCCTTTTTAGATCATTGATCGTTATTGTATTTTAAGGGGGAGACTTGGTTGTTAGTAACTACGAGACTGTCTAATGTCCTGTCTTAAGGAGTGCTCTATATTTTGGTCGCTTACACTAAGTGGAGAGCAACGGCTCAAGTAGTACTTGAGTTACGCGGCTCACTGAAAAATAAATTAATGACTTGGGAATGAAGATGAATGCGAAATGAGAGGGGAGGTGAGATCGATATGTCATTAAGGTTTTCCCTAGTACCCATTTTATTTCTGTTTATTGATTATTTTTTTATATTTTTATTATTTTAATCATTTCCTTTAGTGAAAATGTATATTATATATAAAATGTATATTGCCATGTATACTTATTTTTATTTTTTAAATAAGTTTATATTATGATGATATGATTAGATATGCTAATAAAATGGAACCAAAATTTACCGGAAGTCCATTAATAAATAAATTGTATATCTTGTGACACAAAAATATAATGAAGAGATGTGAGACAAAAAGAACTGTTTACAAAAAGTTCTGAGGATGGTAATTTGATCACGAAAAGTCAAGTAAAACTAAATTCTATGAAAACATCACATAAATTTTTTTCTTACATATACTAAATAATAATGATTATAATCATTATTAGATAATGATATATTAATCGCTATTGAAAGCAATATCAATTAATATTTGAAAAAAAAATTACATCTTTTAGGAATTACGTTAATCTTAAAGTTAGAGATTAAAATAACAATATGAGCGGGATATAAATGTAAAATATTTAAGTTTGTTTATAGCTATTGCGCTTTATCCCAAGAATGAAAATACAGAATACTGGGAATAGCTGTTTAATCAACTCTCATAACATTATATAAAGGATTCCGCAAATAAGTAGTGGACTGAATGAATTCTTAGCATGTTTTAAATTCAGGATTTGAGGGGGTGGAAATTTATATTTCTGTGAATTAAACGTTCTCCGTTAATGTCATAAAATGAGATAAACCAAAGACAATACTGATTTTATACCTGAGTGCCCCTACTGCTAATTGAGAGCTTTATTACACTTCTCATTTAGCAATGCTCAGGAATTTCATGATGGTATGGCTTTAACTGTGGTGTGGATTGGTCCATGAAGGATTCCTACAAAATAGACTAAATAGTTCTGAGCCGTTGTTTTATTTGATAATCCATTGCTTTTTTATTTTTTTAAAAATCGGTATGATTTTCGAGGCAACAGGCCCACTAGGAGGAAAGTGTTTAGTGAGGCATAATGGATGTTCGTGTAGGTTTTAAAATCGCCTATGACACCGTTTTAAGATCTGAATTATATAGAGCCGTACATCGTACATGGATATAAAGGATTAGCTCAACCACTTGGTGAAAAGGGTACTGAACTTGTCGCAATATAGAGTTTGATGCTAATTACGATGACTGAAACTTTTGGTATCAAGGAAAGGCATAGGGAAGGTCTGTTTAACATTTTCTAGAAATTGTCATTCACAGTTTCTGAATAGATCAAAGGGTTCATCGCATTTAAAAAGGCAATTCAAATTCTGGCGCGAGTGGATGAAGTAAAAGTTTTTAGTAGGTTTCTGCCAATTCTATCGAAAACGTAGATTAGATTGGATGCTGAATCTTATGGAGTTGGCTTTGAGGTCAACGCTTGTGATAGCAAGTTAATGGTTGAATGGAGGAAACCAGTTGCAGATACTCAAGGCCAGTATGTGGTTGAGGCAGTACAAATTTATTTATATCTGGAGTCAACAGTTAATACCACTTCCGATGAAGGAAGGAACGTGAGAGGGAGAGAGTAGATCGGAAAGTTCATTTTGCTTTAGCTAAGATGATGAGATGTTGGACCGAATAGGAACAAAGATACCATAGGTAAAGTGAGACATCCGAGTGAAGTTTACGAGTAGATCGAACAGGTATGGCAATCCTACAGCGTAATTCAAGTCCAATAAGGGATAAGAGCACATGATCAATCAGAAAAGAGTTATAATGAAATTATGTTTTCGAAAATTGCTTCAAAGGTGCGCTCAAAACAATAAAATATATTATGCTTTCATTAGAGTGATCTTATCGATTACTTGGTGTTCAAGACAGTGCTCATTAGTGCTCATAGTGCTCATTAGCTATTTCGATGTCTTTAAAAACAATCAACTCAAAGTTATGAAACAATGTATAAGTTAAGATAGCGGATAGGACAATATTGCATGTAATCCTATATCAGGAATGTAAATAGAGCCTAATGCTATATATATATATATATATATATATATATATATATATATATATATATATATATATAGAGAGAGAGAGAGAGAGAGAGAGAGAGAGAGAGGATTATAAGACAGAATAAAGCAGTCTTTCTCCAGCACTCGTGTGTGTTATTTCGCCTCCCTATTTCTTTTTTTTTTTATTAGTTTTCGTCCGGGAGAACATAAGTAGTGCCGAAACCCGGGAGGAAAGAAGACCAGATAAGAATTTTTTTTTTCTTTGTCTCTTTCCTTTTTTTTTAAGTTCATGGAGGTAACGATATGGACACAAAATGACGGATGGAGTACTGAGAGCACCACTCCTGACACTACCATCAGAAATTCCGCCATTGCCGACGGAGACCCTGGCATCGACGCACACCAACGCGCTGGAATGACTGAAGGTGAGGACGGCGACATCCCAAGATCTAAGATAGGCCGTGTCGGACCTGGAACGATTCGATGGCGGCATTGGGGATCTGAATCAGTTCCTCAAGAGAGGCGACCGCGTGATGGCGTGGATAGAGGCTAAGGCGGCCGAAAACTTAAATGACCCAATGGACGCTAGCGCTCTGAAAGCTGCTCTGGTATGTCGGGTCAAGAGAAATGTTTTGAACCTAATACAGACGATACCGAGTTCGGTGGGAGAGAGAGAACAGCTGCGAGGGAGAAAAGACCCGGAAAGGAGAGGAAGAATTGGGCGAAGAGAGGAGAGAAAGTGCCACGGGTGCGGGAAAATAGGACACCTTGTAGCTCAATGTCCTCGCACAAAATGTTTTGAATGCGGGAATGAGGAGCACATTGCGAGGCAATGTCCCTACATGAGTAGACGAGGAGAAATGGTCAGCGGAGAACCTGTGGAAATAAATGCGCAAAGGGTATGAAAGAAGAGAGGAACACCATCAGAAACGGAGGAGTATTCAGAATCGTTGGGAACGGAAGAGGAAGGAAGTGAACCAGGAAAGGCCGATTCCGAGGAGGGAGGAGCAGTAGGAAGATCGGAGGAAGAAGAACGCCAGCGGAGAGAGGCATACGAGATGAAGATTGAGGAGAAGGGAAGGAGAGTGGCAACCACGCTATCATAAATAATGTGGAGAGTGGATGCCTGGAATTGCCAATTGTGAGTGTCGCGTGTGGATTGAAGTTTGGTAGATACGGAGAGCTCATATACTATTATGTGTCGCGGAGCTTTAGAAGAAATCTGTAAAGGAGAAGGAATACCCCAATTACAGGTATGTAAGTGTAAATTGATCACTTTGGGTGGGCCCTGTAGAGTAGAGGGGGAAGTAGAATTGAAGCTTAATCGATGGGTAACCGGTGAAGGGAGCCTGCGGATTCACATAGTGGAGAGCAGGGATACTAGGGTGCGATTTGTTAGGCAAGGATTTGGAATCAGATAGCACGTCGTCGTATAACAGCCCTCTATGGGCAGTAAAGAAGAAATCCGCAGATGGGATCGAAAAGTACAGAGTCGTCGTCGACTTCAGGAAACTAAATGAAAATACCGTATACGAGAATTATCCAATACCGCGATTCGAGGATATCCTAGACAGACTGAGTGGGGCTACAGTTTTCAGCACCCTTGATTTGAAGGCAGGATATCACCAAATAAGGATGCACCCCAACGACAGACACAAAACAGCATTCTCCTTCGAGCGGGGACATTACGAGCTCACGCGGATACCGTTCGGCCTTAAAAACGCACCAATAACCTTCCAGAGATTCATGGATGAGTTCCTACGAGTTCTAGAAGAGGCATTTTGCCAGATATATATGGATGACCTACTAGTCTTCAGCAAAGACGAGGGGCAACATGTCGAGCACTTGAGGAAGGTATTGGACAGGCTACGGAAAAAAAGATTTTTCGGAAGAAAAATCGACCCTAGACCAGGAGACGATTAAATTTTTAGGGCATTCCATTTCGAAGGAGGGGATTCGGCCAGACGAAATGAAGGTGGAAGCGATTCGGAACATGGCAATACCAAGAGACGTAAAGGGCATTAGAAGGTTGCTAGGCACGCTAAATTATTATCGCCGATTCGTTCTGGAGATGGTGGAGTATTTGGCACTACACAATAACATGCTGCGAAAAGGCAAGCATATCGTGATAACCCCGGAAATGGAAGATAATATTTGGAGGTGCATGGGACGGCTACAGGAAAGACCGGTACTGGCGTTCCCAGACTTCACCAAGACTTTCACAATTACCACAGATGCAAGTAATTACGCTTTGGGGGCAGTCTTGTCACAAGAGGGAAAGGCAGGAGAACAACCGGTGGTTTACGTGAGCAGGCGACTTACGGACACGGAGGCACGGTACAGCACCTTAGAATGGGAACTTCTCGGTATAGTGTGGGCAGTGGAACACTTCCGGCCGTACGTTTTTGGTCGGAAATTTAAGGTGAACACAGATCACCGACCATTGCGTTGGATAGGGAAGCTGAAGGAGTCATCCGCTAGGGTCACGCGTTGGAAAGAGCTCCTTAGCGAATATAACATGGAGGTGACGTATAAGCCAGGACGAGAAAATATGGTGACAGATTGGTTGTCACGGGCCATTCAAATAAACGCTATAGACGAAGATAGAGGGAACAACCCGGGGGACATCCGACAATTCGTGAGCCGACGGATATGGAGGAAAGGGAATAAATCGTCAGCCCGAAAAAGCGCCAGATAATCTGGAAAACAAGGACCTCGGGCCTGACAAAGATCGATTACGCTCAGGACAACTGATGCAAGATCAGCACCATCTGGTCACAGCCTGGCATTCCGGAGGAGCAAATATCCAGAGTGTTGAAGGACGCCTCCCAACCGGGGAAAACATACTACCTCTACGTAGAGAACGAGTCGCTCTGGCAGATGATTCAACGATTATGGAAGACGGAAAAAATAGGTGTTGACCGACCGTTTGTCCGCTGCAAGCTGATGGTTGAAACTATCCGAGAGCCAGAACAGCAACAAGAGGTCACACGGGCGTACCACCAGGGGAAGACAAATCATCGTAGAGTGAACGAGACGTTGCAGGCACTGAAAAGGAGGTATTTCTGGTGGGGTATGAGGAAGACGATTGAGGACATAGTCGGAACATGCGAAGTGTGTCAGACTACGAAGTACGCTCGCCATCCACCAAAAGGGATACAGGAAGAGACGCCAACACCGAACGTACCACTCAGTGACTTGTAGATTGATACGTTCACCTGCAAAGGTTTCAAGTGGGTAACAGTCATAGACATTTTTTAGTAAAGTCGCTATGGCCCATCCCGTGAAAGAGAGGTCCGCAGATGCAGTAATCGGAACTCTGGAAACCTGGTTTCAGTTCTACGGAATACCGGACAGAATATCGTCGGACGGAGGAAGAGAATTTGATAATGCAGAGGTAACGAAGCAGATGCAGAACCTGGACATTACCTGGCACATCAATACTCCGGGACATCCTTAGAGCAGGGGAGGAATAGAGCGATTGATTACACGACACGTTGGGGGACCACTTTCGGGTGTACCACGTGGACAAGGGTTTGGACCCAGGATGTGACCATGCCACGGGTCCTTGCAGCCTATAATCACTCCATACACTCCGCGACAGGATTTTCCCCCTTCGAGGCACTCTTTGGGCTGCGCGACAGGAGGAGGAATAGTGGGGAAACCGCAGTAGACGAGGAATTTTCGGAGAGGCTGGCGACTAATAAGGTAGAAATCGTGAGGTTGTGGGAAAAAGCGCGACGCCGGGTTGAGTCCGAAAAACATAGGAGGGTAACACGTGAAAATGTGGGGATAAAGGACATAACGGAGAGAATCAAAATAGGGATGATTGTATATCGTAAATTGACTTCAAACCGAGGCAAGGAAGTCGTCAGATATGAGGGTCCATTCAAAGTGATCGTAATTCGTGAACACAACATTTTCACGATCCAGAGCATTCGGGACTCACGAAAAAGGAGAAATGTCCATGTGGAGCAATTAAAAATCCCCGCGAGGGGGCCAAGACCGACATCTTAATGTGGAAGTATCCTTTCTCCTAAGTGTTGTAAATAAAGACGTAGGCAGTATGTAATTTATAAGCCAGGGCAATATTTTATTTCAGTTTTGTGATTGTACGAACCAGGATGAAAAGTTTGTTTATTTTTGTATTATAGTGTATTTCTTTTTATAGGGGTTTTTGATATATATATATATATATATATATATATATATATATATATATATATATATATATATATATATATATATATATATATATATAGTGTATTTCTTTTTATAATGTATTTCCTTTTGTTGTTTTTCTCTGTATTGTTTGTTTCATTATATAAGTTTATGAGAATTATCCATAAACTGGCAGAGGGAAGTTAAGATAGCGGATAGGACAATATTGCATGTAATACTATATCAGGAATGTAAATAGAGCCTAATGTTATATATAGAGGATTATAAGACAGAATAAAGCAGTCTTTCTCCAGCACTCGTGTGTGTTATTTCGCCTCCCTATTTCCTCTTTTTTATTAATTTTCGTCCGGGAGAACATAAGTTATAACTTATGAACTTTGTGAAGCCTTTATCTTATCCGTCTGCTCTTCCAGCACTATTACCTAGTTCCAACAAGTTTCATATGTAACAACAGATTTTGATTGCCTCTGTTGCAACAATACTTAAACTTTCGTAATTTGCTTCTTTTTTTTTTAATAGTTTTATTCCTCCATTTTCATTATATGTAATTTCTAACTCGGATTTTAAATTCAAGTAAAAATGTATTAAAATTATGTGGCATTCTAAAAATAAATTTGTGACATGTGAATGATGGATACAAAGCGCAATACCTTGAGATCATTACACACTACTGCTATTTTAATTCATATATTTGCTTCAATTGTTCTAGTTTGTGAAGAAGTCTTTCTCCTGCTAGCAACAACTCATCTCAAACATACAATTGTATTACACGAGCTTCACAGAAACAAAAAAAATTGAACCGATAAATAATGACATCAACACCCCAGATATTGGAAAGAAAGTAGGTTTTACAAAATATTTCAGTGATATTAAAGTTTATAATTTTTTTTTTGGAACGGTACCTCTTATCTACGGCAGTGGTATACGATATACCAGAGGTAAATTAATTTCCCCAACAAATCATTTTCTGATTTATGGGGGGATAATTTTACAAATTTTCTTTGGTTTTATATATATATATATATATATATATATATATATATATATATATATATATATTATAATTCAATTTTTTATTTAAAAGAGGGTGAAATTGCTTTCAATGACAACGACAACTGTTAAATCTTGGCAACCTATTTTGAGTACCTCCTCAACTGTGATTCTTTAGAATCTTCGTTCGCTTATAAAGACAGTGAAGCCATCAATTCAGATTCATCCCCACCCACCAAAGGGGAAATCAATCAGATTATCCAGACACTTAAAAACAACAAGGCACCAGGCGAGGATTCAATCGTTGCTGAACCATGAAAACGGGCTGGTGACGTCGAACAGATAACAGAGATAATTTGTGAGATTTGGAAAACGGAGAAACTTCCAAGAGACTGGACCTCAGGATTGATGCACCCTCTTCATAAGAAAGGTGATAGAACGGAAGAACGGATGTGAACAACCATGGGATCTCTCTCCTCCCAGTAACTTATAAGAACCTCTCTAAGGCTCTTTAAAGTCGGATAGAAGAGCAACTAAATCTTCAGTTGGGAAAATACCAGGATAGATTCAGAAAGGGGCGCTCATGTGCTGAACGAAATCTGTCCTTTCATATCTCCAGCTTAGGAATAGACGGTTCGTGGTGACCTTCGTAGATTTCAGGAAGGCATACGACTTCATCGATCGATCCACTTTTATCCAAATCTTGAAATAAGTGGGTCCAGACAACAAAACATGGTCGATCATTCAGCAGACCCTAAGTAGCACGAACTCCAAAGAGAGATTTAGAGGAGGAATTTCAGACGCTTTCGAGATCAGGACTGGAGTGAGACAGGGGGATGGACTCTCACCTCTGCTTTTCAATTGTTTACAGGAGGAAGTCATCCGGGAGAGGCGCAAGGAAATGAACAACGAAGGAGTGGAAAACTGGGTCAGATTGGGATACAGAAAGATGAAGCAGGCAATAGACTGTCTAGCTTTCACAAATGATCTGGCGATTTTTTCATATTCTCTGAATACAGTCGCAGAGAAAATCAACCAACTGAAAACACAAGCGCTAAGGCAGGCCTTAAGATATCCTTACTTGTCGTGGGATTAGAAAACAATCAGCGAACTGACAAGTTCAAGTACCTGGACGAATGGATAGGGCCCAACAGTTTGGAGGAAGAAGCCCTCACATCAGTTGGAATAACGTGGTCCCAAGATGGCCGTAACCAAAAGAAATTCTTTTTACTATAATGGACACCTCAATTGGCTGTTTTCGCAACGTCCTTTTAAGTACCGACCGTAGACTTTTTCGTAATTTCGTAATATATCTCTATTAGATATATATAGACTACATCTATATATAGATTATATAGATAATTCGTATCTTTCGTAATATATATATATATATATATATATATATATATATATATATATATATATATATATCAAAAGGTATATATGTATATATATATACATATATGTATATATGTATATATATATACATATATGTATATATGTATATATGTATATATGTATATATGTATATATATGAATATATGTATATATATATATATATATATATATATATATATATATATATATATATATATACACACACAGATGTATGTATACAGATACATTCATATATTACTTCTGTTAATATTGACTAGAATAATTAAAATATTAAACTTTAGTAATTTTTAAAAAGGATAATATTTAATAGGTCATATTTATGTTAATGTGAAGAAATATTAAATTTATAATTTAACCGTGCTTGACAAATTTGTTTGTTTTACGATAATAGATTGTACATAAAATCCTTTGGCTGATTAACTATCGAATAAAATTACGAATTCCCTCTGAAACAATTTCCGCTAAATATCCTACTTAAAATTGAGATGTAGATGTATTCATTGCTGAGTGGTGGGTCAAACTATAAAATTAATTAAATCATAAAACATAAGCCACCGCAGGTCGAATCAATCCACTCCAGAGAACACCGCACACCTCATCGTTATGTAACGGATACCATTATGATTACACTTCTTTATACATTGCCTGTTTACTTTTTAGAGGTATAAATATTGATTATAAACATTTTAATTTAATAAATTTAACATTTTATTGTACAACGAAAGAAAAACTTATCAACTAAACAAATTTTTATTGTAGTTTTGTTTTCCCGAAATAGCAATTAGTCTTGAATATTTAAATAAATATCCTCTTAAGCAAAATAACTGCACACAAACACTTTTTTTGAATTAAATTAAACTTTTTTATCATCAAAATGCCGATTATATAAATTAGAAACTTCAGGTTTCCAGTTACTTTCATTTTCACCAATATCGGCATTAATAGAAGAAAATCTTATCTTATTATTTCTCTTACCAATTTTTAATAATTCTAATTTTATTCATTTTTTTTGTTCTGTTATGAACGTTTTAAAGATGTTCAAACTCTAACCAGGCACATTCGATCAATTTGCACCGTAATTTAAATTTAAGTGAAGCAGTTAATATAATAAATTTGAGTAATTAATTATTCATAACTATAACAGAATTTTTACTCTAAATCCGTCATTTCATGGTTTACTTTCTTGTTTAGGTCGTTTCTTACTTCTTCCTCTTTTTTTCTTTTTAAATGGAATGACTGCAGCCCAATTATTTACTGTTTTGTACCTATTATTTGTCTTCATAAGTTATTATTTTAGTTATAAGTACCACTATTATTCCGACTTAATATTATATTTGTAAGAATATTTGGGGATTCCTCTAGAACTATCCAGCAGAACCATCGATTAGTGGCTAATAAACATTAGTTAACTGCAGAACTTGGCTTGAATCCATGGTTGGAGTAGGACTTTCGGCAGTTAAAGCACAGCATATTAAGTCCATTCCAGATGGTCTGTGTGCTTTCTCCATTCATTGTTTGTGATTTTTCACTAGTTAAATTTATAACTAATTTATTATGATTAGTTTGTCTTGTTAGGAGAACGCATTTTTTTTATGATCTTTCAGTTTCAAGATAGGTTAATTTTTTCATGTCGTGATGATTTCTATATTTGGATTTTCGATCCTTTGGAATAACAAAGTTCCAGCTCACAAAATCGAAGAAAATGTGATGGTAGTGTGACAAGACTTCTGCTACTAGTAGAACTTACTCCTGTTGCAGAGTTACAAGAACGCATGATCAGCTACAAATTTCTTGCAGTTTTCAGAGATTGTTCGCAGCAGAAATTTTACAAAGAATGAGATAGGGAGAAGATTACCAGAGTTATGTTGCAATTTTATTACAATGTTACTGTGAATGTCTTTTGCCGTTACAAGGCAAGGATTGTCTAGTATATCAAAAAAATCCCTTTTGTAGGTGAAGAGAAAACTGAATAATGAATTACTGAAACTTTGGCATCATTTTACACGAAACGAATGAAGTGTTAGTTGAAATAGTTTCTAACTATTTTCTTTTGACCGGTTGCTAAGATTTCTCTTTGGTATCGTATTTAAGTGCAAATAAATCACAAAAATCCTCTGAATGTTTGAATCTCTCGGGCTCCACATGATACAACTTGAGGCCATCCCCCAAATGATTATTCACGTATTGAAACTAATAATACGTTCACCCTGGTTCAGCAACGAAACATTACACACAGATCTACACATACCTGCAGTTCAAGACCATATTCATACCTCATACAAAAGATTCCATGACAAACTCCATGGACATTACAACTCGTTTATACGAAATATGGCAACAACGGACATGCATGGATTTACCAGAAGAAGACTGAAAATCAGCTGGCTACGAGATCTCCTTGTGTAAAATCATTTATAATCTCACTTCAGAAGAAGGTTCCGATGGGTACTGACCTTCCCCATCCCTGACTTGCCACTTATATATCACACCACCATACTATTTATATCACATCCGCTTATTCTCGTGATATGAGTGACAGGTGTGGATAAAAACAAATACAGACATAAAAAAAAAAGAATCCTGCACGAAACCTCGAGCCTATCAAATAGCTGTAAATAACCTCACCACCAGCCGAGATTTCGTCAATTCAGACGAATTGGTACGCCGGACCGTTCCCATGCTTGTAGCGGATTTTAGAATATGAATAATACAATGTTCATTCGAATACAAAAGTCAATATTTCCAAGAATTTCCTTCAATATTTATTTATCCTGTCCGAGATTAGTAGAGTGGGACCTGAAGGTTTGTCCAACCTTTGTATCACTTTCCAATCGAACGCGACCCTTCGTTTCCCATTCGATTTTCTTCTTTTTTTATCCCTAAGGGGGAGGAGCGGATAGGAAGAGGGGAGCGAGGTTCGGGTATCGGGTAAACTTGTAATGAAGAAAAGTAATCGGAAGAGCAAGCAGATTCATATCGATGATTCCATGAGAACGGAATAAATTTCATTATGAAATACAATTGAATATTATACCGAAAACTGAATAAATATTGCTTCTCTTTCTGGAATATTCTTGAATAAATAATCAGTTCGGCTCGGACGAATGCTATTCCTGTGTTCCTTCAGAAATTTTTAAATCAACAGCCATTGCGTTCTTTATCTATGAAATTTAAGATCTTTACATGTAATATATATATATATATATATATATATATATATATATATATATATATATATATATATATATGTATATATATATACATATTTTGTTAAGTATAGTTGATAACCAAAGGGATAGGTTCTGAAGATAACCTATCCCCAGATGATCATATTTGATCTTAGCTTGTATTTGTATTTTTGGGAAGGCCTTCTGTTTCTCTTTATAATCTATACATTATTTATAATACAATATTGTAAATTTTATTGTTTTGTGTTACATATAATACGGGTTCCGCAGCGACCTCCAATTGTTATCGTACAAACTCAAATTATATATACCATAAAACAATACAATTTTTTTATATTGTATTATAAATTATGTATGGATTACTAAGAAAAACAGAAGGCCTTCTCTACAATACAAGCTAACATTAAATATGATTAATATGATGGGGAAAGGTTATCTTCAGAACCTATCTTTTCTGTTATCCACTATACTTAACAATATGAATATATAGTCTGTCTCAGTTACAAGTAATTTGTAACTGTAATTAACTTGTGTAATGGTATATGCCGATGACATATTCCTCATTGCTGACACTACACATAACCTCCAACAAGCCCTAGTAGAGTGGTAAGCAGAACTCAAAAGGAAGTTCATGAATATTAATGCAAGAAAAAGCAAAATCCTACAAATCGGACGAGAGCCCGAACAAATCCATGCTACGTGTAATGACGAGGAGCTTGAAGTCGTGAATGAGTTCTCCTATCTTGGAACTATGATCAGCGGAAATGGAAAAGTGTAGCCAGAATTATCCTATAGGATAGGAAAAGCTAATAATCACTACTATATATTATTACGGTAGTATAGATCCTTTTTCCGGCTCTCAGGAACGATGGATTTTGATGAATAAGGTATCAAAAGTAAGGGAATTTTATGGAGATGTGACGAATTTAGTTTCTTAAATTCTTACTAGGGCTTAAATCAAAATGATAAAAAAACTGGGAGGTTTCAGATTTGACGACTGAGAGTCGGCGGATCGTGACGGGATTCGTTGAATTTTAAAGATTTTGACGCGGGCATCAGATCATATACGTTCCTATAGAAAACCTACTGTTTTCGAGATAACCCACTCCATTGAGGCCTCACGGACCCTATGCCATCTTGTGTACATGCTGGTTATACCTGTAAAATCAAGTTTACGATATACAAAAACTTTTTAATAATTTTAAAAAGGTTATTTATTAAAAAATGTTGTTTTAGGTTTCTATGAATGGTAGAGGAGATTATATATTATCTTTCCCATGTCTAATCCTAAAGCACTGTGAAATACGAATACTGCACATAGAAAATGGTATAATGGGGCAAGCTAATTACTTATTAAGTATAAACTCTTACTTCAACATAGTCATTATAAACTATTTGTGTTAAATAAACTTTCTTGGTACCTAATTTTATATTGCATTTTCGAATAAACATGTTTCCCTGATATCGCCTACACTTCGAATGCATTACTGAGAATAAAGATTAGATATCTAATGTGAGGGTTCTCGCTCGGATATACTAATATATATATATATTTCCATTAGCAACACAATCGTGGGAAAGATAAAGGTCAATAAAGATGTCAAGCTCCACATTTTCAAGGCCGTATATATGCCTGTTCTGCTATATGTAGAAGAGAGTTGGGTCCTCCCAGACAACAAATGGAACCGAATAACTGCAGCAGAGATGAAATACTTGCGGAGAGTGGCTTCAAAAACACGCAGGAATAGGATCAGGAATGAAACCATAAGGGAAGAATAAAATTTTTCTGCAATAAAGGAGACTCTGGAAAAGAGACAGTTGGGATGGTACGAGCATGTGTGTAGAATGAGTTTTGATCGAGATCCACGCAAATTTATGGAGGTAAGACCAGGCTCAGCTATAATAGCTATATTTCCAGATTTGGTCAAGCAGGAGGAAAAACATTGCAGGAGATGACTCTTGCGAGAGACAGAGATAGATGGAGATCCTGGGTTGGATTAACTCAACTCTTAAAGGCACCAAGTGGAAGTTAAAGAAGAAGAATTAAATTGCGTATTTAACTATAAGTGCTGAAATTAATTAAAAGTAGCTTGTAATTACAAGAGTTGATAATTTGTCGTAGAGCAAACTGCTCATGTACTAAAACTTTTTCGGGAAAATCTTTAAGGAAATATTTTATATTATTTGTTTTTGATTGTTTACTATCTTTACATTTAAAAAACGCTAGTAATGCTAGGGCACAACTCTAGTACATGCTAGAAAAATTCTACTGATGACCTTAGCAATCTCTCAAATAGCGTCAAACATAGGTAACCTTTTGCCTAATTAGGCATCTTCAAGACAGTAAAACATAAGATCACTTAATGCTGATCTGAGCTAATACATCTCACATCTGGAGACTAAAAAAGAATAACCAAAAAGAAATAGTACATAACTTCAAGAGAGCTCCTCGAACCGATACTTCAACAATGAAATAATATAAAATTATATATTATTTGATTATGTAGTATGTTGAATTGTTTCTAATTTACGTAATATCTCTATTTAGTTAATATTCTTCAAACTGTAGATGTGGGATGAGCTCTCTCTAATCTGCAATTATTTGATCAGATGCCTGAATTGGCAAAGCATTGACAGGTAAGATATTCAGTGTCGTTTGAGAGACTAAAATCTATGTGTTGGAATCTTCCAATTATATTCTAGCAGTAATTTTTGTACCTTTTTTGAGTATCTACTACAATTATTTCAACTCTAATAATTTATAGTATAACAAGGCCTCAAAAGAAAGCTCTTTGGTAACCATATCTTCAACATCTCAGAACTGTCTAATGCGTTCACCAAGGTAGAAGCTATCTTAAACAGCTGTCCACTCTACCCTACAAGCAATGATCCAGAAGATTGCCAGCCACTTACTCTGGGACACTTCCTAATTGGGGACCCACTGAATGCCTTATCTGAACTAAACTTGCAAGATGTACCACTTAATCGTCTTTCCCGCTGGCAACTCATCCGTGAGAGGACTCAAATCTTTTGGCAACGCTGGAAAGACCGATATGTCAGCAACCTAATACCAAGGAATAAGTGGTACAAGCCTTCGGAAAATTTTAAAGTTAAGGACATTGTGTTATTGAAAGATGTTTCATCTACTCTTTGTTTATGGCCTTATGGAAAGATAATCAAAGTTCATCCTGGATCAGATGGTGTTGTTCGCGTTGTAATTTTGCAAACAAAGGCGTGCACGTTCAAGAGACATGTAGGCCGACTGTTGTCCTTACAAACATTATTACAGGAGTCGCATGAAGCTGAACATCAAGACGCTACCGTCTGAAATCTTCTACACTTCAATAACATCTGGAGAGTTCGGAACTTAGGTGCGTGGGATGTTTACGCGATTCTTTCAATAGGAATTAATTCAACTGATAGCCCACTTCGAATCATTATAATATTGCCAGATTTAAATTCCTTTAACTCTCCTCAGTTCCATTCATTATTTTTATTTTATTATATTTATTATTTTTATTAGGTTAACTTTAGGAAAAAAATATCTGATGTGGACAACACATTACTTCGTTGCACGCCTATTAAACTATAAATCGGTGGCTCAAAAAGTGATCCTCAATTTGGTTAAAAGTTTCCAAAGATTGCATTAAAAACGACACTGGACGTCGCGACATCCATCTATTGACACATTCTTGTTTCTGGAGGTCTCATTCCGCTATTACATGTCGTTTTCCTTCAGTAGGTAACTAGTTTCCAAGAGATTTCTTTGTGTTCCGTGACAACATTAAAATTGTCAATATCACGAGATAAAGCATTGGAAATCGACAGTTTCGACTTTTAAGCGGAATAACCCACTTAACTAATATCTTATTCTCCTGCTGCAGACTTGTTGATCTCATAAATGGGGAGGAAAACCAGTATTTTACATTCAATTTTAACACCTAAAACAAGTAATAAAAATGTTTAATTGGATTGGAAACCAAATCGCGTTTGTAACCTTTATTACCGAAACATATGATTTATGTATTTAATTTAAATATAATTTTTGATATAAGCTTATTATGAACTTCAAGTAAAGTACCCTTTTCGGTTCACCAATTTTAACCAAAATACATTCATATCGATATAAAAGTCCTATTTACCAAATTTGAGATGTTTTACATTATATTTTAATATAATTTTTGATGAAAGTCTGATATGACCTTCAAGTAAAGTACCACTTCCGGTTTTCCAATTTAGACCAAAATCTAGTATGTTATTGAAATCAATATATAAGTTTTGAATACTAAATGTGAGAAGTTTTGCAAAGTATTTTAATATAATGTTTGATAAAAATCAATTATGATCTTCAAGTAAAGTACCACTTCCGGTGATCAGGCAGTGACCAAAAGGTGAAGTTCACAACTAGATTTTACAAAAATCCTAAATACAAAATTTCAACTTTCTACGGCAAGCCGTTTATATTATTAATATTAATTAATATTAACCAAAATTTATTATGTTATTTATATTAATATGTAAGCGTTATATGCCTAATTTGAGAAGTTTTGTATTATATTTTAATATAATTTTTGATGAAAATCAATAATGACCTTCCTTCACCACTTCCGGTAATCATATAGCGATTAAAAAAGGAGGTCCACAACTAGATTTTACAGCAATCCTAAATATAAAATTTTAGCTTTCTCCGGCTAACCGTTTTTGAGTTATGCGAAATACGAACGTCTGTACGCCACGACGAAACTAGTCAAAATGGATTCAGAGATGGTCAAAATGGATATTTCCGTCGACATCTGAAAACCGAAAATTTTCGCGATTACAATACTTCCTTTACTTCGTACAAGGAAGTAAAAAGGTTAATAAGAAATAAATTCATATTTTCACCCATACAGTTATATTTATACTGATAGTCTACTTTATAAAACAAGTAATACTGATTGAAATCTATTGCACCAACAACATTACTGGAATGCTTACTTATGATGGTTAGCATGGCTCACTGGCATGCTAACCATCATGACTCTGTTTTCTTCATAAATTATAATCAGATCTTTCTTCAACGCAGTATTTAACCAAGTATTTATTCATTTCATTCCATTCAGCAAATACAATCAATATAGCTTCAATAGAGAAATAATCAATAACAATAAATAATAAAATTCAATATATAATTTCATTTATTGTTAAATTGTATTGAATCACAACCTATATTTAGTTAATTATCAACAAAGAGCTCTTTAATTTAATTTATTTGTTTGTATCCCACACTATTATTCATACCAGTTCTTTAATTTGTTCACCTCTCTTACTAATTTTTTATTTTTATGATTTCTTATTTTAGTACTGGTTTATTGTAAAGTGTATTTAATTTTTTATTATATTTTAAATATTTTATACTTTCATATATTTTCTGGAAGCAATTTTCTGTTTATTTATATCATATCATTTATAATTTTATCTTCCATTGAGGGAATCTTTTGTTTTGTTTATATTAATTATTTCATTTTTCTTTATAATCTGTAAATTAAACTTTTCTTTTTCACGTTCAATTAAACTTTCTTTTACTTCTTTCTTCCTCTTCTTCTCTCTCCTGTATTTCTATTATCTTCAACTCTATTTCCTTCTGCTATCTAGAATTTGTTTTTACCATCATAACCAAGTTGCAATATCCGAAAAGATCCTAAAAGTACCAGTTCTACCTTGGCATAGTGTAAGGGCGTCCCTGGGACAACCTCGCTGCGGCCCCAACACATACTTATAAAAATAGGAATAGTGTTAAGTATATATTTGAATAATGTGTCTAGTAACCTGAAATTATTTGTTTTTCTAAAAAAGCATTGAATTGAACAAATATACGTGATCTTATATGAATCGTTGAGTTGAGAAGCCACATTAGTCGCCTTTTGGGATATATTTATAATTTGACGGATTTTCATTCTGTTGAGGTAGACAGGTATTTTTGGAGTATATACCGACGCATTTTCGCCGTACTTGTAAATGTCGCTAGTTATCATTTAGTTGTGAAACTAACTAAATCAGTGAAGTTAAGTCAAATATGTGAAAGGGATGGAGAATCAGAAGCTGACCAATTTAGCCTGAATGTACTTTTATTAACAATTTTATCATAAATTAACACTTTTTACTTCCTTGTACGAAGTAAAGGAAGTATTGTATTCGCGACTATTTTCGATTTTCAGATTTCAACGGAAATATCCATTTTGACCATCCCTGAATCCATTTTGATTAGTTTCGTCGGGGCGTCTGTTCGTACGTACATACATACGTACGTTCGTATTTCGCATAACTCAAAAACGATAAGCCGTAGAAAGTTGAAATTTTGTATTTAGGATTGATGTAAAATCTAGTTGTGAACCTCCCTTTTTGGTCACTGCTTCATCACCGGAAGTGGTACTTTACTTGAAGATCATAATTGATTTTTATCAAAAATTATATTAAAATACTTTGCAAAACTTCTCAATTTTAGTATTTATAACTTATATATTGATTTAAATAACATACTAGATTTTGGTCTAAATTGGAAAACCGGAAGTGGTACTTTACTTGAAGGTCATATAAGACTTTCGTCAAAAAATATATTAAAATATAATGTAAAACATCTCAAATTTGGTAAATAGGACGTTTATATCGATATAAACGTATTTACTAGATTTTGGTTAAGATTCGTGAGCGGAAAAGGGTGCTTTACTTGAAGGTCATAATAAGCTTACATCAAAAATTATATTTAAATTAAAAGAGAAATCATATGTTTCGGAAATGAAGGCTACAAATGCAATTTGGTTTCCAATCCAATTTAACATTTTCATTACTTGTTTTAAGTGTTAAAATTGAGTCTAAAATACTAGTTTTCTTCTCCATTTGTGAGATCAAAAAATCATCATCATGAGAATAAGATATTAGTTAAGTGGGTTTTTCCGCTTAAAATGTCGAAACTGTCCATTTCTAATGCTTTATCCAGTGATATTGACAGTTTTATTGTTGTCATGGAACATGAAGAAATATTTTGGAAACTAGTTACCTACTGAAGAAAAACGACATATAATAACGGAATGATTTTGTGTGTATGTGTGTGTCAATAGATGGATGACGTGGCGCCGAGTGTCGTTTTTACTGCAATCTTCGGAAACTAGTAACCAAATTCAGTATCACTTTTTGAGCCACGGATTTATAATTTAATAGGCGTACAAGGAAGTCATATGTTGCCCACATCAGATATTTTTTATATATTATTGGTACTTGTTTTCCAAAAATTGAGTTTCAATGACTTATAGGGTTTGTTAAGTTTTTAATAATATGTTTTTTTTTCATTTTAGTGTGATGAATGAAATAAAACCTTTATTAGTCATATAACTGAATCCTACCTGTTCTTCGATAGCAGATCACCAGCCGCAGTACGGTTGGTCAAAATGCCAGCCAATGACGGCTCTACTACAGTTAATAGCCGACTATTGGCTAGCCAGCGGCAGAGATAGACATCGGGGGGGACTTGATGTAAATATTGTCCAATAGCTGAACAGGAAATGAGGTGGATACCGGGCAATCGGTGCTAACGACTTTCCATCTCCAAAGGGGATCCCCGATAACAACTTATAATTGCCTCCTAACCTAGCTTGGCCAGGAAGGAACATTATCATTATTGAATACAATTTTAGATCTATTGCAGCAATTAACAGATTATTCAGAACTAATGCATATTTGTACTTTGTAATCGTAAAAAATCTATACTCTCTCTTAATCATAGTGATTAATTTTATAAAATAAATAAGAATCCCATTTAATATAATGGACAATCATGATATTGTTGATCACAAATATAAACAGGTGGATCCAATGACCATCAGAGAGTTTTAATATTAAAAGATCTAAGGATTCCTCATTAGAAAATATCATGCATAAACATAAAATGAAACTAATTGTAACTTTTGGAAAGCAATTTAAAAAATACAATCAATGAGGGGGGTAAAATTTATTTCGTAACATAATTTTTATCACGGAATTTAGCACTAAAACACTTTTTATAGCCATTGGTTAACATAAAAAAATGTTTTAACCATGACTTCCTCATTTGTAAAAATAAAAATTCAATTTAATGTTGTTGGATCTAATAAAACTTGATTTATCACAGAATATTTTCAGAATAAAAATTTTAAAGGGCATTCTAGAAATATTAATATTACATTTGCAGAATTACTGAATAAATTGAAAAAATAATATACTATACTATTTCTATACTATACGAACACAAATAGTTTCAAAATAAATAGTTGTAAAGCCCTCTATAATATTCTTATTCATATTTTCATTGAACTGAATATGGTTGATAGTTATGCCATTCAATAAGTACATTATGTGATCTTTAAATAATTTACTAAGAAATGGAGATCAGGGTGAAATAAAAATATTTTTACAAAATTTAGTTAATGCAAATTAAATAAAATTTTGCCAAATGTATTAATTTTAGATTAATTTTATTCTATTTTCATAATAAAAATTGTTAAACTTGTTTTAAAAATATTTATTTAGATTTTGTTTTTAGAAATACTATTTCAACAATATCTGAATGTGCCTATAAAAGGAAATAAAAAAAAAATCAGAACAATTAAATTTATTACAAATACTGCTTCTAGTAGTATGTTTAATGATATTTTAGAATTTGGCTTAGGTGACACAAAACATAGAGTTTAAAAATGGCTAAAAATTATTGTTAAATTAGGGCCAAAACATTATACAAAATAAAATAATGACTAAGCAATAAGTTTTATTTATTTTTTTTTAAATGTGGAAATTAAAGTGATTCTTATATTTCTTATTTAATTAATTTGGAAATTACAGATGTTATTATTTATGTTAATTTATTACAATCCAAACATATTTTTATCGATCTGCATCCTTTTTCTATTTTATGTAGATGAAGGTGTAACTTTTTACACCGTTTCAAAAGTTACCGAAGACCATATTTGATTTGTAGCGCCATAGACGCTGATGATTAAACTGATAAAAGTTTACGTTTTCCTGATTTCAATTTAAACAAAAAATATGTGATGTGGACAACATATAACTTCCTTTTACGCCTATTAAACTATAAATTGGTGGCTCAAAAAATGATCCTGAATTTGGTTACTAGTTTCCGAAGATTGCAGTATGTCAAAAACGACACTCGGCCTCGCGACACCCATCTATTGACACACACACACACACACACACACACACACACACACATAATCTCCCATACTCAGTAGGCACCTAGTTTCCAAGAGATATCTTCGTGTTCCGTGGCAGCATTAGAACTGTCAATTTTACTAGATAAAGTATTCAAAATCGACATTTTAATCGGTAAGTTAACACATTGCATTGACCCTGGAAGTATTAGTTATTAAATATGGTTTATAACCCAAGAAGTTATTGTTTTGCTTCAAACTTGTCATAGTTATACTCCAAAAACATCCCCTCCCCTTTTTGCATGTATAAAAACCAATCTGAAATGGACAGATCGATTAGTGTGTAAGATAGAGTGTAAGAATTAGAATGTAAGATAGAGTATAAGAGAATGTGAGACAGTACACTCTCACTATGTTTAGCTTTAAGTCTAGTTTCAAGCCTAATAGTAACACTTTTAGTATAGTCTATCTATACTTAACATTGCAGTAGCTCACTATTTTATATCGTATAATTCTGTATAATCGTATAATAATGTATAATAATTAATGAAGTATTTTTAAGACTTGCACGCATCGGCTTTGTTAATTGGAAGAATCCACTTAATTTATATCTTATTCTCCTGCTCTAGACTTGTTCATCTCACAAATGGAGACGAAAACCAGAATTTTACAATCAATTTTAGCACTTAAAACAAGTAATAAAAATATTTAATTGGGGTGAAAAAAAAATCGCGTTTGTAACCTTTATTACCGAATCAGATGATTCTCTATTTAATTTTAATATAATTTTTTATGTAAGTTTATTATGGCCTTCAAGTAAAGTATCCTTTTCGGCTCACTAATTTTAACCAAAATCTATTAAATACATTCATATTGATATAAAAGTTATACATATTAAATTTGAGATGTTTTACATTACATTTTAATACAATTTTTGATGAAAGTTATATTTTATTTAAATAAATATTTAATATTTATAATTATTTAATATTTATATTAAATAATATAATAATAATATAATTATTTAAATATTAAATAATTATTTATATAATTATTTATATAATTATTTAATATTTATATTTTATTTATTTAAATATAAGTTATATTTTATTTAAATGTGGCCTCCAAGTAAAATACCACTTTCGGTCTGCTAATATTAACCAAAATTTATTATGTTATTTATATTAATATGTAAGCGTTATATGCCTAATTTGAGAAGTTTTGTATTATATTTTAATATAATTTTTGATGAAAATCAATAATGACCTTCCTTTACCACTTCCGGTAATCATGTAGTGATTAAAAAAGGAGGTTCGCAACTAGATTTTACAGCAATCCTAAATATAAAATTTTAGCTATTTTGGTTAACCGTTTTTGATTTATGCGAGATACGCACAGACGTCACGACGAAACTAGTCAAAATGTATTCAGGGATGGTCAAAATGAATATTTCCGTTGAAATCTGAAAACCGAAAATTTTCGCGATTAAAATACTTCCTTTACTTCGTACAAGGAAATAATAACAAAGTGCTGTGTTTGTATTACATATGTGTTACATGCAGCTCGACGGATTTCATCTTTTTCATAATTTATATTATTTATCGATACGCTCCTATGTCTGGTCAACGAACACATTACATTTACACTAAAATAGTGCGTAGTTGATATTCCGTTGTTGTCAACGCTATCCAGAGTTAATAGTTAATGATTGTTAGGGTAGTTATCCTTATTAGTGGCAATTACGCGCTAATGAGAGACAAGTTGTGGGCAACTGCTATATTAGTTGGGGGCGGCTGGGACTGATCAGAATGATAATTGTCTTCTCGCCTCGGTCGGCAACCAGCTCATATTTCAGAAATCAATGTTTGGTAGTTGGTGGTTTTGGTTGGTTCGTAACTTTCACATTGCCTCTCTAAAAAAAAAAAAAATCTTTTTTGAGTCTTAATGACACTGAGACATAATTAAAATAAATCAGTTAAATAGCATGAATAGTTGTAATGACACAATATTGATTCCGATTTATGATATATAGTATATATTGTCGTTAATAATACAGGCGTGAAAGGGAAAAAATATTTATTTTTAATAATTCTCCAATGAGCTTTCTCCACTTGATTGTTAGGAGAAAAATAGTAGAAACAAACTGTACATGTTTTAGATAAAATCAGTGTGTAGCAATCTGGTGAAAAATTTTGATAAACGTGCCCAAAAGTATTATATTTCACGTTTAAGATTTGAACTTATTTATTTTATTTTTTTTGAGAAATAAGAAATAGTATGTAACAGTGTTCAAAATGACGGAAAAACTATTTATCACAGGACTTGTAATTGTCGTAGGAATATATTCGGGAGATCAAATTGTGGCTTTTCGTTACACGTTACAATTTCATTTAAAAATAAAACTTTTGTACTATGTAACACTTCCCCTTCGATTTCAACCCGAAAATTGAAAATATATGATTTTCTAAAGTGTTTTGGAGATGTAAAATCGAATCTATTACGTATATAATGATATAGGGTTTCAGAACAACCATTTGCGCACAAATAGTGGTTTGAAAAATTGCCATAGGACCATTTTGGGCCTTGCTGAAGCCGGTTTTTGAGAACATCTGTTTTTATATTTTTGCGTTTACCGTAAAAAGTTATTATTATTTTTGCATATCATTGTAATTAGCACTGGACTCAGGCTGTTCTCTTGTTTTACTTCTCTTACCACGGAATAATCGATAAGCGAAATGTATAGGACTTATGTGCAATAGAGAGATTCCAGAGAAAGTAGACGAATATACCTACTTAGAAAAAAGTGTTAAAATATCTGTGATAATAGAACAAGAACTGTCAAATAAGAAAATAAAATGGAATGATGTCTATTACCAGATTTACAACATTACAATGAGCAAGAGTGAAGTAGGTCCGAATATCAAACTTTAATATTATTTCTCCCAACATTATTAACATTATTTCACTGTGACACTCAAAGTAGAATCACGCTTGACAAGCTATGAAGCAGCATTACGGCTACAGGAATAAAATACCAGAGATGAATGTTAAAAAATATGTAAAAACTCAAAAATATATGAGAGAAAAAGGACGACTTGTTCCTTCGCTAAATACAATTGTTGAAAGATAACTTTGCTATTTTGGACATGAGTGTAATATGGATGAATAGAAGGGGACACGAATGCAATGGAAGCAGGGTCCGGAGGCAAGAAGCTACGAGTCAACCTAGAAGTGCATATGTGGCCCATATCCTAACGTTGCGACAAGAAATACGTAAAACCTAAGGAGGAATGAAAGACGAGCAAGAGACCGAGATGTGTAGTATATTTCAAAGTAAAAAAAAGTAAAATATTTTCGAAAGCATATGAAATCAATTTTTATAATGCTCTTTTCGTACACAATAATCATTCTTCATTTTCATCAGAGAAGTGACAGCTATCAAGAAAGCTCTACACTGGAAACTAGTACCAAAAAAAAACTCTTAGGCCATTGCAACGAACTGATGAAGTGTTTTAGTTGTCCTTGTCAATCCAAATCCAACTAATTAATTAATACTAGTAATACTAAACGTCTGGTAGGATATTATATATATATATATATATATATATATATATATATATATATATATATATATATAGCTGATTCTGTAGTCTGTAGTTCAGTCCTCTGAGGAATCTTGGGCAAAAAAAAAATCTGACCAAGCTGCTCATTTGGCTAGAAAGGGAGGAACGACAGGAGTAACTAAACTGAAAAGTGTTACCATGGAAAACTGGGTGCAACAATCAAAGAAAAGAGTTCTGTTAGATATGGCAGAATTAAAACATGATTGCAGCGAACGGATCGGAAGCTCCAGATTGACGAGGAGAAAAGAGGTTATACTGTACCGACTTAGGATTGGATACTTCCAGTTTACGCATGCCTATTATGTAAAAGGACTCGAAGCGCCCATATGCGAAAAGTATGACAATATTTCATAATCAGCCAACCACTTGTTGCTAGAGTGCTCCCAATTCAAAGAAATCAGAAAAAAAAAAGTAGAACTACCGGCAACATTTAGAGAAATACTGCTGGTTAATGAAGAGCAAGTCTCCTCTCCGTTTAAAATCTTGAAGAGTAGAGGGTATTATAGCAAATATAAATTATTTCATGTCGCTAATGACCTTTTGGGGTTGAGGCGGAAAAACAGATTAAAAAAAAAAAATATATATATATATATATATATATATATATATATATATATATATATATATATATATATATATATATATATATATATATATATATATATTTGGCCTACTATTTATGTAATAAATTCTACTTAATCTTTAATGCTCTCCAAAAACTAATATTGACACTATCTTATAAGACCCTTGACGATTGCCAAACAGACTTAAATGATCTTAGTGGAATATTTATCATAATTTTTCTTGTGCTTCCAGATCCGCCATTAGCTTTTTTAAAGCCCGCTTTACACGGTCCTATTATTGAGTAAATATTGAAGCAATATTGTTTTACGTGGTATGTATATCGTACATAATAATAATATATAACTTGTCAATATAATTGTTACAATACACTCCTCAGAAGGTCAATATATTGACGAAATTCGATATGGAGTAATAATATAGAACATGTGAGGTGGGCTTAAGGGACGACTTGTTTTTTTTTTAATTCGCACTGCTAGCTCGTACTGGACTAACAATTTGCTTCTTTTATGTTTTACTTATTTCTTTATGCTTCCAAGAATTATCGACGTCGATTACTGGCCTATATGTACGTGCATAATAATGAGCTTATTTAGATTAGATTAATAGTTTATTTTTATTTAACTAAGCTTAAAAATGTTGATCGAAGGCCAAACTGAGTGAAAATCAAAGAATGTTGTTTTAATGACAATCAGTGAAGGAAAATTAATTTTTCTCGTTCAATCACTAATTGTTGCCCTGAGCGCTTTACTAAAAAAAAAAAGAAAGGTTCCTAACAACCGGCCGAAGCTGCGCTTTAAAATTAATGGTCTTACAGATCAAAATAAATGAAGCTGTGAGAATAGGTTTTTTTAACTACCGTTTAGTAAAATAAATAAGAATATTTGTTTTTATTGACAGCACATTGTATATGTGGCCATCGTAGTCTTGAAGTTACTTATTCAATTCGTTAGATTTATATGATCCTGATTTATTTATCTCGTAAATCCTCATCATAATAAACAAGGAAATAAAATTTAAATTTTAAATCTTTGTTATTTAACTTATTTTTTTAATAAAATATAGAATATACTTTTTTAAATAGAATGCCTTTTTCAGATACAATTTTTTTCTTTATATCCACTATCTTTAAATAGGAACTATACTGTTCTGAAGGGAAAAAGGAAAGTTAAAAAAACCGAAAAATTAGGCCTAGGCAGATTGTTTGATAGATTTTGTGTAGCGGCAACAGGCAAACAAGCTATGCTGATAGCAAACATATCATCCTGTTTCTATATTATTTAGATAACATTTAAAAATATTACTCACAACTAATCATTATTATTGATCAGAAAGATTTTGCTAAAAAATAAAGATCACGATATGATTTTTTCAGCTGTTGACAACAAAATAAAAATAACTCTTGATGAAAATCATAAAATGATTTATAAAATTATCAGATATAAATTTCGATCGGATTAAATTTTTACTTATTTATTTTTTACTATCGATATCGAACCCCGATTTGTATTACATACTATATCAAGTTCTATGTATACCTTACCTTTCCTTGTAATGTTTTCTATCGGCTCTTATTTTTAATATTATTCATCGACTGATACCTCAGTTCATAGAAATCTTTCAATACACTCTGTGATATTTGTTTACATCTAAAATAAATTAATACAAGTACATATAAGTTGAGCGTGAAGCATATATTTAGCAAGACTACTTGACCAGGAGAGGTGTAGTCAGGTAGCACGGGTGTTGGGTTTCCCGAGGAGCTCGGGTCAAAGCAAGAGCTGATTGGTTCTCCCTGATCCTCTTTATTGAAGGTACGCCCTCACAACTGAATTAGTTTCTAGTCCCTTTAGTTTCTCCTTTTCTCTGTCCCTTTAACTCTCTTTCAACATCCTTTGAATATTTTATTCCTACCTAGGTATATATTTTTTATTTATTTTAAGGATCTGTCAAGAGAAGTTCTTTATTCTAAGTATTTTTCCATCCTCCAGAAATAAACTTACGAAAAGCAGCTTTCCTTAATTTTTTTATGAACTTTTTCCTATTGAAAGTTTACACACTTTTAACCGATTGATCTCGACCTCCCTAAGCTAATAAATTTATTGAATTTGGTATTGGCAAAAAGTTGTAGCAGTTATTGTAGCAGACAATTCGCATTGTAGAATATGAATAGCAAGGTACATAATAAGGATTTTTAAGGATTTCTTCAGGTATCATCTTCGGACCAATATTTATTTTTGAATGAGATTATTTTTTTTCCTGCCTTGTATTCATTCAGGAAGTGAAAAAAATTTATGTCCTCAGAATCTAAACTTTCCACTCTCGTTTTACGTTTTAAGCGATCCATACACGATCAGTTAGCCGGTCCGGCGTTCTGAAGCCTGGCCGGATGAAAATCCTCACCGGTCTATAAAACCAAGCGTATGTGACAGCTCATCAGTTTTCCTTTAGTTTGGCAATTACATCAGTGCGGTATGGGCGATAGGAGAAAAATATCATTTCGACTTTTGGGTAGCTGGTTCATTACTGCAGGAGGAAGAGAAAAATAAACACCAGCGATAAAAAAGAAGAGCATGGTCAAAGGATTGGCTGGACAAAAGCGTAGGAGGTGACGTAAACCTGCTTGAAGAATTGCACGGTACAGAAAAAAATGATTACGTCAATTATCTTCGAATGGATGAAACTGCATTTAATTTTTGTTAGATAAGATTTCGCAAATTATCCAAAATCAAAGTAGATGCATGAGAGAACCGATTTCTGCTAAAATGAGGCTCATAGCTACTCTCAGATTTTTAGCTACAGAGAGAACCTTTGAGGATTTAAAATTCTCTTTGGGAATCACCTCAAGATCTGGGAAAAGACATAATGGGTTGTTGGGCAATAAAGGTTGTGTTGATAGACTATATTAAGATAAGATAAAATTAAGTATTATTAATTAAAAACTGTTAATATAAATTAACTGTTAATAAATAATGTCTAGACAAATTATTTTTATAGGAATTTACACCATGACCCATTTAAAGATCTAAACGTTACTAAACTTTTTTAAAAAGAGTACATTTAAAAAAAATGGATTACATATCACTGGTTATAGTACAACGAGAATACATCGGCTTATAAAAACACATAAAATAAACCCAAATTTAGATCTATTAAAAACAACATTGGTGGTCCGACAGAAGCCCTATCAAAATATCTAAGTCCATATCTAAATGACTTTATTAGAAATAATGATTATGCTATAAAAAATTCTATGGAGTTAACACGTTTTAAATAACACAAAAATATATGATAAAAATATGGAGATGATAGTTTAGAGACATTAAATCTCTATTCACTAATGTCCTATTTAGATGAGTGTTTAAAATTAATAGAGTATAGTTAGATAAAATCAAATAATAAAACACACAACGATAGAAGCAAAAAAAATATTTATGGAGGGATTTAATCTATGCATTAAACCAGGGTTCTTCAAACTATAGCCCGCGAGCGCCTCCTATTCGCCTCACCAAAGTTTATTATGATTATATTGTAAAATTTACTATATAGGCCCATTAATTTTATAAATCACATATATAGGTTATATTAAGACCCCTAATACCTAATCATTGAATTTGACAATAAAATTGATACAGAGCTAGACAATAAATACTTTTTAACATTTATTAGTACTACATATGAATTATGTAATCATTCTAAATAAAATAACGAAATAATAATATGGATAAAGGGACAATAGAATTAATAGCTAATATAAAAATGATGTATAAGAAAAAAGGACAGGTTAGTAAAATATCGTGAAGATGGGACAGAACCCCGAAACTTTAGTGGCACTATGTTATGATTATTTTAAATAATCGAAGAAAGGACTTTCTTCACAATAACCTACATAAAATAGTTTGATTCTTTTTTTAGAGAATTACAAATAAAGGTTATGGAAATTTGTTGGATTTCTTTTTATAATAAGACTCCTAGATGAACTCAAAATATGTTTTGTTTTTTAATTTTTAAAAATCAACAGCAAATAGGTTCCTAAATTAAGTTCTTAAACTAAGTTAATTTTACAGGAAATAATGTAAAAATATCGATTTCAGACTTTCGATGTTTTTAATAGCAGGACACACAGAGTACTACCGGATGGGACGAAGTCCTATCGGTAGGATTCACCTATGAACTATATCCACACTGGTCAATTTTCGATGTGACTTTCCAGGCGACATTGCTACCTAATTTTCCCATAACTTGAAAATTTGGGTTCCTTTTATAGATTTTTTTTTCATTATTATCACTTCCTATTTCATTTGTCACATTTGTTTTTTTAAACAAATAATTCATTTGTATTCCGAAACTATCCCAAAATTATATATTGTTTCTTCAAAATTTTCTTTGTTTCTTTTTTTACTTAATATGATATTTCAGCGGTATATAGGCCGTTTTTAAATATAAATAATAAAGGTTTACTTATAGTGTCATTTTGAATATAAAATTAATATATTTGGCATTATTTTTTAAGTTTAATTAATCGAATTTATTAATTAAGGAGATAAAAAATACAACTAAAAATACAAAAACAATATATTTACTCGGTAAACAATTTCATTAGCAATCAATTTAATATTACCTCGTCATTTTTATTTTATTTTTAATTTTCCAATCATATATAAATTATAGGTTTTGTCTTTTTCCTTTTTTTTCAGACTGGGCCCTGAATAGTGTTTTTAGATTATATTTACATAAATTTTCTTTATTCTCCTCTACAATTGTGAGAAAGTTTCTTAAATTTCGATCTTAACCCTAGAATTGTTATGTTTGCCAACGTTCTTTGAACACCAACTAAAAATATTAACTTTCGAACATCTCATTGTTAGTTCCGTTGTTGTTTAAGAGGCCATTTTTTTCGTTTAATTTGAAGCAAAAAATAATTAGTAGAATTAAAATTTGCATTATTCGGAATTAAATGTTTTTTTTTCAAATTATTGTCTTCGATCTAATTAATCATTCCTTGCCAGTTTAACGCTTTCAATACTTTAATTAAAAATATTTTATTTTAGTGCGTTATTGATTATTGAAATTATATCATTAAAGTTTATAAATTATTGAAAAATATTTACTTAATCAATTTATTTGTTTTAATTGTTAAAAATTCTATAGTATAAGAAGATTTATTTGGATTTCTTTACTGAGTTTAATTTAATTTTCGAACTATATATCATCAAATAAATATTACGTTCTTTAAGATATTGTAATTGTGAAAACTAATTCTTCCTTATAATTTTATTAAAATATTACATCAATAAATCTTTGTAAATAAAAAATATTTTTAAAAATGTGAACTTATAAGGTAGAATTAAATAGATAAAATTTTAATAATTATCTATTGTTAACACAAAAGTAAAAACAGAATGTAAACACTGAAGACGAGACAAAAATTTCTCGAAACGTTGTACTTGAGGTATTAAAAAAAAATATATAAGGAAGAATTAGTGCTCACAATTACCTTAAAGAGCTTCATATATTTAATCTTACATAATAAACTAAATTGTTAAATACAATTATTACATAAATAAAAATACATAAATACTCGCCGAAGATCGAAGGTCAGCTGCGCATGATCGTTCCCCAAAAGTTGACTGTGATTCTTCAGGCTTCTCCTGATCTAGTAAAAATAATAAATCTTTAAAATAAAAAAGAGACGGTGTATATATTGAATCTGCTGAAGCACCCGTTTTTTTCGATTTTTCTATTTTGTTTAATTCTTTACGAAAAGAAGACCTTATATTATTATTATTTTTTAAACAGATTCTCGATTGCTATTTGGATCAATTATTTTCATTTTCTGAGCGAGGAGATCGTACGCTTGATTTCTTTTAGTTTATTAGTATAATTTATATCTTTTAAATCCCACAACGCTAGAAGAGATCAATAACTTCCAATGAAAATATTATATTCTCCTGCTTCGCGGTAGCCATGACGATAGAATTATTTCTAGCTATTTAAAGAGGAGATATGGAAAACGTACTGGACTGACATCCCAAAGATAAGGCCAAAAAAGCCGGATGGGCACACGAAACGACTGCGCAGTAGCTTAATATGAATCAGACAGAAAGCCGGTCCGGATAACTGATCGTGTATCACTTCAGTCCAAGCATCCGCCGGCCGGACAAAAAACCTCAAGGGTAGCTTCATTTACCGTTCAGAAATGGCGTCACATAGAAAGACGGAACGGCTAACTGATCGTGTATGAGCTCCTTTACTATTATAATTGAGATTTCGATTTAATTTTTAGGAATTGTGTGGGTTGGTACATAGGTAGTGGTTGGTGATGTATTTTTTATTCCGATTTTTTGCTATTATATATATTTTCATCATTGGATAAATAACATATCTACGTTTTCAAAATCTCCAACTGAGAACGCAATCACCACGATCATGCCATTTACTCGGTACACTCTTACTTATTTTAGAATGTTAAACTACCTATGCCTTTCTTCTAAAAACCATTAGAAGCGGACAGATGTATACACTTTTTTCTGATATTTATTTTCATAAAGATATATAAAAAATATCCTTCTGAATAAAGTAATTCTTTATAAACCAGTTTTACAACCCATCTTAACTAGTATAAGAGAAGAAAACATTTTCGGCTTTAAACATTGGTATAAATGTGCCGTTCTATCTTTTTTTTTTTTATCTATGTTTATTTTTTCGATGAAAACTTACTAGTTATTAAAAGTCCTGTTAGATTTATACTGTATGAGGGTAAAAGTTTCTTGAAAAAGCCAAAATTTCACAGGCTTGACGTTTCGTATGGCAGTTATCGTTAGTTTTTGCTGAAAATATAACTGACCCATTTTTTTAGGTGATCATAATCTGAACAACTATTGTTTGATTTTTTAAATTTATTATTAAATATTTATTTCCTGAAAAAAGAAAATTCACTTACAGCAGGCCTAAAATATTTACTTGAAATTTCACAGATATTACGCTCCTTATGGCGGTTATCGTTTATTTTAGCTTAAAATGTAACTGGATCTTTTGAATAGGTAATCATAAGTTGAACAACTTTTGTTTGCCACTTTTGGTTTATTATTTTCAATAATAGACCTTTGGAATCGACTAAAGAAATTTTTTTTGTAACCCTCCCCCCCCCCTCAAAATTTGAGGTTTTACGTTTCAAGATACGTAGAATCCAAATATCGAATAAAAAAAAATCCTTCCGTCCGTCGTACGCTGTCCGCGGCTTTTCTCCGAGACTACTGGACCGATTTTCTTGAGATTCGGTACCAAAGTCACAGGTCACCCCGGGATGATCCTCGGAACTCCACATTATAATCCGTCTGTTTGTTTCAAAATGGCGGCCGATTAGAGATCTCATAAGTCCATAACTCGGTTATTTATAAAGATAGAGAGAAAATGTAAGGTGTTTTGGAATCAGCATAACGAGAAATGAAAAAAAAAAAATGAAAAACAAAAAATCTGTATAATTACCGATTAAATATCTAATAAGCCCATAACTCGGATATTTATAAAGATAGAGAGAAAATGTAAGGTGTTTTGGAATCAGCATAACGAGAAATAAAAAAAAAAAAAAAAAAAAAAATTGAAAAACAAAAAATCTATAATAATTGCCGATTAAAGATTTTATATACCCATAACTTGGCCATTTATGAACATAGAGGAGAAATGTAAGGTGTTTTGGAATCAGCATAACAAGGCATTAAAATAACAAAAATGAAAAAAGAAAAAAAAAACGAAAAAGAAAAAAATCTCTATCTGTAAATGCTTTTGGTTTATTATTTTCAATAATAGACCTTTGGAATCGACCAAAGAAAATTTTTTTGTAACCCCCCTCAAAATTTGAGGTTTTACGTATCTTGAAACGTAGAATCCAAATATCGAATAAAAAAAAATCCGTCCGTCCGCCGTACGCCGTACGCCGTCCGCGGCTTTTCTTCGAGACTACTGGACCGATTTTCTTGAGATTCGGTACCAAAGCCACAGGTCACCCCGGGATGATCCTCGGAACTCGACATTATAATCCGTCTGTTTGTTTCAAAATGGCGGCCGATTAGAGATCTCATAAGTCCATAACTCGGTCAGTTTTGTTTGGTGCTTTTATTGTATTTAAACGAAAGCTAACGAAAATACCTACAATACGAACTAGAAATCACCTAAATCGGACCATTATTAGCTGAGATATAGCTTAATGAACTTCGTTTTTATTTTTTCCTTGTGAAGTGCACATCAAATATTTATTTCCTCTGTATCACTTTACATCACAGCCTACTTGCATTGACGCAGTTTTTTTAATTAACACAGTTCGGCACTCTCACGGCGAACATCTTGTGACAAGCTTCAAATTTCTTTTCCTTTGGAACCTACTGCTTCATATTTTTTACTTTGACAGAATAGATATTTTTGTGGAATAATAAACAAGTGGAATAAATAAGTGGAAATAATAAACCATTGTGTAATAATTTGCAGCGTTTTTTTTTTTTATAAAATAAATATTTCTAGACTAAAGATAACCCATTTACCGCGGATATTCTTGTAATATCTACAATTTTACGGATTTGGCACTCCTTAGGCCCATTATCGTTAGTTTTCGTTAAAAATGTAAGTAGACCATTTTTGTATGTAATTTTAATGTGAAAAACTTTTGTTTGAAACTTTTTTTTATAAAATTCATGTTTCCTGAAAAAAAGTTATGTTATTTTTAGTTTATTTTGGCCAAGACCACAATAAAGGTTCCGATTTCGATTTCCAGATTGTGATATTCTTAACCAACGCAAAAAAAAAAAGTAAAACAAAGACACCTTTCTTGACTAACTCAGAAATGAGTCGATTGTATCCAGTAGCTGATGGGCAATTATGTTTTGGGGTGTTGAATCTAATTGGAGTTATCCACCAACATTTTCTTGCGTATTTTGAGATATTCAATAAAAACAGAAAATTTTCCTTTTTTTTGGCTTTTGTTTATAATTTCAAAAGTATGTCTGATTGCGGGAAAAACCCCTCCTATGTTTCTTAAAGTAGACTAGATATGTCACAATTTTAGTTCAACCGCAGCTCTGTAGTTCCCGATATACACTTAAAAAATTAGTCTGTTTTTCAAAAACTAAAATTTTCTGAGTTATGTCAACTTTTGAGCCAAATATTGGGAAAAAATACTGTTTATTTATTTATCTATTTATATTTGATCTATTTAGCTTTAATTCAATAGAACGTTTGTTGGCCCAAGGATTAACTCAAAATTTGCAAAATATTAAAGAAAGAGAAAATTAGATTTTGGGATGATTGAAATTTGTAATATTAATATGTTTCCAAAAATTAATAGAAAGTAAAAAAAAAAATTAAAGAAAGTCTACAATTTACTAGAAAACTAAACCAAGAGTGAATTAAAGCTAGATTACCTGCCACTTCATTTCCGATAATTTTCTTTGTAAGATCAGTATTTCCCCCAATATTCGGCTCAAAATTTGACCCAAAACTAAAAAATTTAACTTTTTAGAACAAATTACCATCGGACCTACAGAGAGCTGCGGTTGAGCTCAAATCGTAGCACTTTCAATCTGCTTTAAAAAAGAGTGTTTTTTTGCTATTAGGTGTGCTTTTGAAATTATTGGAGAAGAAAACAATTGCGATAATTTAGCTTCTTTTTTTTTGCGACTATCTCTGAAAACTCTAAGAAATTTTGGTGGATCACTGTAGGTTTGGATTTAACATCCACCAAAAAGAACAACTGAAAAAACACAGAGAATGATAATAAGACCGGCTACTGATTTTTTTTGCAACCAAAAGTCGTTTTTTTTTACAACGCTTGCTTGGGTTATACGTAATGATAGTTTCAATACAAATTTTTGACTAACGCTGCTCTATTTGGCGCGGGTGGAAACGATTGTCATATTCTAAAATTTTCGGACGAACCTTCCAAAATAGAAAACATTTAACATTATAGTGGTATAAGTAGATCTTTAGCTGGGCTAAGAGAAAGTCATTATTAATCTCTGTCAAGGCGATTCATCTACTGCTAAGTGGTCATGTTTCATTTGTTGACAATCTGGGGCTGTTTGTCTTTATTCATAACAACTTGGTCTCTACTATAACAGATATTATGTACTTAGGAAGAACTATGGAAACCATTTGTATTAACATGTGAAACCTACATATAATAATATTTTATATGATGTTTTTGGTACTAGGTATTACGTATTATATTATAACATATTACATTATTACATATTATGAATATATTACGTATAACATATTACGTCATACGATAATATGTTACTCCTTGTTATGCAACTGCTTTCTCAATTAATCTCTAACTCCAGTGTTGATTTATTGTAGTTCAATAAGTCTAAAAATGTCCAATAAGTATCATTCTAAAGTGTTTTTTTTTATCGTCCGTAAAGTTTTCAAACAAAGTTATGGGTTAGATTTAGATGTTAAATAAAAAACGAGTCTACGAATTTTCATGAAATCCTTTTTGTTAGAGGAAGAAGAAGAAATAAAATAATAAATAAAAAAACAATGGAAAACGATTGTCGCAATCAATGAAAATAGTTGACATATCGTAGAATATATATTAGAATCTGATACTTAGAAAGAATTTGAGCTAAATATTCTAGGAAACAAGTTATTGCAATACTTTCTTTTAGAGAACAAAAAACATAGGTGTCAGCAAAAACCTCCGAAAATTATACAGTTCAGATTATACTGGAGTAACTATAATTTAACAATATTAATTTAACTATATTTAAGTATAATAATTGCACTGGAGAAACTTTAAGAAGCATCAAATTAAACTAGGCTACAAAAGGTGCTTAAAATGGGTCTCGACTTGAATTATCATCCTACAATTGATTAGATTTCGGCTGTCGACAACTAATGGAAAATTATTATCTTCTTACAATTCGGTAAAGTCCACGCAACACTTGACTAACCACTACACACACTTGAAGTGCAACTGAAAATGTTTGTTTAGTTTAAGAGGAGAGATCTTAGAAGTAGGCGTCTTCAACATCACATTTTTTCAAAAAATGTTTTTTTGAATTGAGGGGATATTGAATTTTCGGGATTTCGAGAAAGACAAAAAAGTACCTCTAAAAGATTTCTGTACTTCCTCTATACCGCAGAAGTACGTTTTATTGAAAACGTAAAATATAATTAAATGAACGTTAAAAGAAAAATTATTGAATATTTATGTAATTAATCAGTAGATAATAATTAGCTTCAGTCTTATAATGAACTAAGATATGTATCAAACCTTATATGTTATTGTTATCTTAGTATTTTTTTTTATATTTAACTATAACTATAATTTATGGATTTGTTTTTTGTTTCAGGTGAGTAATATTTTCTACTGATTTTGAGTGCGGTATGGATAAGTAAGTAATATTCTTTCTTTCTGCAGCATTCATTTCATTCTTCTAAATGAAAAATAAAAATTGAGGTAGCATAAACTTCGATTTCATTTGATCTAACACTAATTTCCGCCAGTAAGCATTTATGACTTGGCTACAGTGGGCATTCGTACAGCAACTTCCTATAAGTCTTTTCAGGTTTTGTCTCGCAAGTGTAAGTCTTTCTGTCGGTTAGTTTAACTTAAAAATGATTCTTGATTCTAAAGCGGTTTACTCACATGGGAACATCGGTTCGCCAACAACGGTTCCCAACGGTAAGTTTTTTCATTGTACGTACAGTGTGTAGAGAGCAACGAATCGAACTTCGGTTCGCCGAACTATTTTTCACGAACCGATGTTGCCATGTGTATAGGCCGCTTAAGCTAGGGGAATTATGATGTACCTCTCGGCTGAGAAAATCCTACTACGTTTAAGGCGAATCTTTATCGTTGTTTGTATGAAAAGTTCTGAATAATTTATTTGAGTATTTAAACAAACAATTCTGGAGCGGTGGTATAGACCACCAAATTACAATTGTGTACCTGTAAATCCTATCAAAATAAGTTTAATATATTTATATAATAAAAGCTTGCGGGCGTCCGTACGTAGGTATGTACCATAGGTATGGAAGCAAGTTTTCTACACGAACGTTATTAAGTGAATGCCTTAACCTAAATATATTTACTTCAGTTATTTTATTATTTTTGTAAATTAAATCGGAACAACATTTATTTGTTTATTTTATATTTTATGGGATTAATAAAAATATGCTTTAAAAAATATAGGTTATTGCCATCTGTATTATCATTTTATTTTTGTTTATGTTTGTGCAGCTACTGTTTGCTGAAATCCGTTTTCTATATTTTTTTTTTGAAACGAAGTATGATAAGTAAATAAATATTTTGTTTTGTATTTTTTTCCAGCGATTAAAACCATGCTTGGAACGTCCCTCTCCCCACTCCTTACAAAATAAAAATTAAATAGGGTATTCCTAAAGTAGAACAGCCTTACTACAGTTCTAAGAATAACAATTCGAGTAAGAATATTCTCCCGGAACCCTCTTAGAGATATGACTTTAATTATCTAAATATTAAAAATATAAAATATCTAAATGTTATTATTAATTTGTTATTGCAAATCATTTAAGATTCATAAAGCTGGCCTCCAAATTCATCTCACAAATCACTAATTCGAGGGAACTTATAGAGGGCGTATGTGCTTTTTAATTACAATTATGTAAGTCCATTTTCAAATTTATAAAGCTTACATTTGAATGTAGCTTATGATTTTTTTTATGCTATTACGTCTTTTAAAACTTATAACATATAAAAATTTGTATAACAAATGTGCCGGAAAATTAAAAAGAAATGACTACCTTAATAAACGGTTGTAAACAGGTTTGTAAGCTTAGTAGAGCTAAATTAATGAATTATGGCTCAGAATGGTTTATTTGTGTTAGTGTAAAGTGGGAAGTTTTGACAATAATTCAAACAGAGTATCAAGCAAAGTTTGGACGTAGTTCTCAACTCGTAGTTTATTTAGTGAACTGGTACAATATTTTTTCAGGTTCATTTATCCGTTTCTTGATCGATTAGTAAATATTTGTTTAGTTGTTACTTTGTCGGTTCTAAAACCATCAATTTGTCAGACAATTTGTCGGCCCTACAAATTTTAATGTTGAATAATTGAGTGATTGAGTGAAAGGTGAGGTAATTAGTTGATTGATATCTCTAGGCTTTACCTCTTCGCAACACTATCCGGATAGGCACTAATTGGAAGCTAATTGTTGGTGATTATAGTCGTATTTTCGTGTGATTAGTAAATTGTCCACGGCCTATTATTTGATCAAATATGCAACACATTGTTCAAGGGAGCCCTGTCATCAATCCCGATTCAACTGATCTTCAAAAGAAATATTTTTCATATTCGCATAAATGTAAATAAACAGGTTAATCTTATTCATAGTTATAAATTATTTAGTTTATTTATTTTTTGTTTCTTGGATATTAAATTACTTTAAAATGATCCGTAATTTAATCAACGTTTTCTCTTGTTAAAATAGGTTCTTGTTCAATTGAAGTCTATTGGCTACAGATTAACTCCGTCATCTCTCACTCCTCTCAACTCTTCAGTTGTTTGATTAGTGGTTTAGGTGATTGAAGCTGTGAACATAGTAAAATATAGAATATTATTGATTTATAAAAGAAACCCAAAAGCTATTAAAAAAATTCAACACCGATAAAACTTGTAGTCATTTCCTATACTGACTCGCCAAAGTTCAAATAAATGTAATAGGTCGATACCTATATTCAATTACCATGTTTTGTCAGTATTTGTGTTAGTTTTAAATCATTATATATATATATATATATATATATATATATATATTTATATATATATATATATATATATATATATATATATATATATATATAAAAAATGATTGTGAAATTATATATATATATAATGATTGTGAAATTATTAAACTAAATTATTTGAAGGTGCTAGCCTAATTAAAAAATATCTGATGTGGACAACACATGACTTCCTTGTACGCCTATTCAGCTATGAATCGGTGGTTCAAAAAGTGAACCTGAATTTGGTTACTAGTTTCCGAAGATCGCAGTATCTCAAAAACAACACTCGGCGTCGCGATATCCATCTTTTGACACTCAAACACACACAAATAGGGAGAAAAACCAGTATTTTACACTAAATTTTAACACTTAAAACAAGTAATACAAATGTTTAATTGGATTGGAAACCAATAATTTTTATTACCGAAACATATGATTTTTGTATTTAATTTAAATATAATTTTTGACGTAAGCTTATTATGACCTTTAAGTTTACTTGGAGGGGGGAGGTACTTTAGGTGTACTTAAACTTATATAAAAGGGTACTTAGTACCCTTTTCGGCTCACCAATTTTAACCAAAATATAGTAAATACATTCACATCAATATAAAAGTCCTATTTTCCAAATTTGAGATGTTTTACATTATATTTTAATATAATTTTTGATGAAAGTCTAATATGACCTTCAAGTAAAGTACCGCTTCCGGTTTTACAATTTAGACCAATATCTAGTAAGTTATTTAAATCAATATATAAGTTATAAATACCAAATTTGAGAAGTTTTGCAAAGTATTTTAATATAATTTTTGATGGAAATCAATTATGACCTTCAAGTAAAGTACCACTTCCGGTGATTAAGCATTGACCAAAAAGGAGGGTTCACAAATAGATTTTACAACAATCCTAAATACAAAATTTCAAGTTTCTACAGCTAACCGTTTTTAGTTATACGAAATACGAACGAACGTACGTACGTACAGACGTCACGACGAAACTGGTCAAAATGGATTCAGGGATGGTCAAAATGGATATTTCTGTTGAAATCTGAAAACCGAAAATTTTCGCGATTACAATACTTCCTTTACTTCGTACAAGGATGTAAAAATAAAATATTGGTTTAATTTATTTTCATTGATGCCATCTTTTAAGTAATGAACTGCTTACATCTTTCTTTAAAATGGAGACGGAACTTCCATGATAAAGAATCTTTTTACGGTTTTATATTCCTCTTTCTTAAGTACTTTTTAGTTGGTGTACCTTGTTTGATGCCCTCTCTTCCTCGAGCTTGTTTTGTGAACTTTCACGTTCATTGGACTGTAAATCATAATGAGCCTTTCTCCTAAAAAATTCGATGCAGGAAGTAATAAATTGAAATAAGATAACTTTACAATTTTTTTTTTACATTTGATCATAAAATGTTTATTAATACTTTAGGATACATGAATCATTCTACGTATTTAATCATATTAAAAAAATTGTACATTTTGGGGAAGATCAATATAATAAAGATCAATATAATAAAGATCCTGAAGACGAAGAAGTAATTCGAAACGTCGACAACAATATTATAATAATACTTTTTTAAATATAAAGTTAAATATCAATGGGAAGTTGTTCTTCACAAATTAATTAAATCACAATACATATTTAATGAAATAATAGTCATGGTGATTAATTAGGTGAGATAGCATTTGTTTTATGAATTCAAATCCCTTTAAAATTTAAGTAGAAAATGTTACACTTGAAATGAAATAAGTTGCATTTCAATTGCAAAGGGTTACAATCGAAATGGAAAAAGTTACAATTGAAATGGAAAAGTTTACAAATTATTTGGAAAAGGTGACAATTGATTTGTAACATACTGATACCTTAATGTGCGATAGTTCCAAGTCCATTTCGACCAGTTTTGATATTATTTTATTCTTTATGAAGTTCTGCTTCAAATCTATAACGTTCAAGCCCATTAAATGTAAATTTTACACCTGAAAACGCTATAACATCCACACAAAAATAGTTTTGTGATATGTATTTAAAACTTTGTTTTGTAGTTTTCCAAAAGTTTGATAAACGGATTTGAAAATATTGTGCATTAGGTAAGGTATCCATATTTGGTTCTAGAATGTTCGACCACCAAATCAATAATAATATTTAATTTTCTTTTATATTTACTTTATTGATAACTAAAATAAATGGTTTTAGAACCGAAATGTATGCGACATGAGTTAGTTATCACCCAATATACAACATCTGTTAGAGTCGGAGATCCTTCATCCAACTCCTCTTCAACCTTCACCAATTAACGTCTGAGATTTCAGTTATTGCCATCTAATATACCTGAATGTCGTCAAAATGTCTCTATATTTTGAATGAATGTGATTTATGACTGCTGGAATACCTAAATCTGTACCTAAATCCCGCTTAACACATAGAGAAATAAATCTGTTATCAGTCTGAGAAATTTTGATTGGAATATTTTAATTTTCTAAATATGCGTTTTTGTGGCGGCTGAAATTTTGGAGGTTTGAATTCATATAGGTTTTAGCAAAGCTGTAGATGTTAACTTTCTGTCTGAGTGGTAATTTAGTGCGTATTTGTAGTAGGGAGGGCTGTCTCTGTCGAAGTTTTAAAGATTGGCTTTTTTTTATTGACAGGGCCACATGCCAATCTTCTGTCAAATGTTTTTTCTAAGTAACTTAGTCAGTTTGAGGTAACGGTTGATTTTAAATGTAAAATAGAGGGCAAGCATCATGATGAAGTGCTGATCCAACATGTACAGATTTTATGTCGTTCAATTTTGTTTTTAATTTTTTGCTCCAAATCCGTGTCTTGATGGCAATTGTTGTAAAATTGTGCCAGTGAGCCTTGTGTTGTCTTTCGTGTCTGCAAAAATTGCTCTACAAAAATTTATATTAATCTATTATCCCTTCATCCTTTAAATAGATCAATCAATAATTGTGTTAAAAATAGGTGAAATTAAGCTATTTCTGCTTTGAAGAAATTGTTAAATGTGCCAAATGAAAGGCAATGAAGTGAAGATCTATCGATTAGTCATTACCGAACGCTCTAAGGCGGGAAGAGGTTAGTTGCATTGTTAGAGTAGGCTTTAATGAGATCAACAGCTTGAATGAGCTGAATGAATTTCCCCCGGGCCGATGAACCAACTGGGCCTTCATCTTGACAGATTGGTTCCCCTTTACAAATTATCCTTTTAAATTAATTCACCCCCGCTATCGGCTAAAACAACTATATCCGATAGATTAGTCACGATTGGCAACATTAATCACTGCCTTGTCCCGTTCATTATTTGACCATCTGCGGGCCATAGCCGATTCTCGCAGATGGTAGTACCCTCACGTAGCCGTCATGATTGGAGTCCGGTTAAACTTCAACGGAAACCCGTCACGTACAGGTCGTGTTAGACCTTCATCAGGGATGTGCACATAACTTCCCTTATCTCATAAGGCTCTAGAAATGGCTATCTCTATATACTTCTGAGCGAATCCACTTCACAAGTCTTCACTATTTTCTGAAATATATCCAGTAGCTGCCTCAAGTTTTAATTCATTAATTGATGAAATAATGGCTATGGTAAATGAGAAAGTATTGTGATTACTGCGAAGGGGAGAGAGGCAAATAAATAGAGAAAAGCAATGAAAATGTTTTTTTTTAATTTCGTTTAATTATTTTGGAAGTCAGCTAATACAGTTAAATAGAATTGATAAGATTTATCTCTTGTGTCCGCCAGAAAATAACCCATCTATCGTATCCTAATTGTAGTACATATGAACGTTAAACCCGAAATAAACAAAAATCTATATTGTATACATATTGTAGTGTGCCTAGTAATGTAAAATTATTGCTAAGTGTATGACTGTATAGTATATAAAAATTGTATTTTTTTTATCAACGTTAACTTATTAAATTAAATAAATTCCGAGCAAGGCTGGATATGATCTGTTAAAAATCTCTCCTATGCCTGGTTGGTATGAGTTGCCTCACGTGGAAAAACCGGCCTCAGACCCGCGAGGGGAGAGAGTATCTCTCTTCGTGGTGAGTGGTCAATCGTTGCAGGCGGTCACCCATCCAACTTGATTATCACGCTCGTTGCTGTTTAATTTGATTACTTTTTGGCAAGCTTTCATATGAATATGAAGTCAAATAAATCAATAATTTTTGCAACGTTCTATGGAACATACAAGAAATGAATTTCTGAACGAGTTCCTTGAACAACTAAATTATTTTGAAACAAGTTGAAAGAATTAATGGGAATGTTTTATTAAAGTTGCTGGGAGAAATTAATTTGATTGAAACCGCTTTTACTAAAATGGGGAATTAAACATTTTCTAATTAAATTGGTTTTAATGAACATTTCTTGATTTATGTTTTCAGATTCTTAATTGGTTCTTTGCCATAATGAGATCTGGAATCTTAAATAAAAATTAATTGAGAACGGTCGACGGGGGGCTAAAAGCAGAGACAATTTGAATTTTGCCCTCAAAACCTTCCCAGTCAATTTTTTTTTCATTTACCGGTGGTTTTTGAGAGATTAGATGATTGTATACAAGCTTATATATTTTCAATAATTTATTATGTTATTTTAATGCAGAAAAAAATAGTATGTTTTGCTATGTTGAGAATTTTTTTAGTTATCTCCTTAAATCCGATTGCCGTATCATTCGTTGTGGTGCTGGAGCAACGGCTCTCTGCGAATAATGGCAAGGTTTTTTCAAGTATTATGTGAAATAAAGTATTAGAAATTATTAGCAAATTTTCTAATATTAGCCAAACTTCTATTCATTCGTGGAGTAACTGTGGCCAAATGAATTTAAGGCCATTCTCATCCTGCGCTCAACGTGTGACTATTTAGCGATGTACGATAGATTATCGCTAATCTAAATTTCACTAATCCGAACCTTTCTTTAATCCGAACTACCTCTAAATATATATATACATACATACATATATATATATATATATATATATATATATATATATATATATATATATATATATATATATATATTTAATATGAAACTTACCTTCTCATACATTAAATGATATGGCTGACTCATGATATTTAGTTTTATTAAAATGTTATCATTCAAACAGAAACTTACATTTCTATTCTGCAATATCCAACGGATTCCTTCTTGTGATTGGACGAAAAATTCAATTCAGGTAGACTATTTTAAAAAGGGGAGACATTCGTTGACCTTCTTTTTATCTGGCCAACTTTTCAATGGTTTATTTCAAGCTTATCTGCAATTTTAAGTTAAAATAACACGGTTATAAAGTAGCAATGTTTATATAAAGCGTGTTTTATATTACGTCACTTCTCTTGTGTTTTGCGGGATAGTATAATCAGTAACACTCGAGGCATTCATTTAGGTGGGTGTCGAACATGTTTTGACATCAGTTTATTTCATTTATATCATGGTATAATTGATTAAATATTTCATATATGTTTATATCAAAGTAAAAGGAAACTGATTTCGAAAAAAAAAAGTTTCGCCCCAGACAAAGGTTTCGTTTTAACCCTGCCGAACGGAACGCGCTAAAGAAGTATACATCTGTATATAAAATTGTAAAAACTGGCAAGAACTACCTTGTAAACAGTACATTTATCAAACGGTATTTCCTCTACATGATAAAATATTTTCATCAGTAGAGGACTGTTGTTGGAAATAGTGGCAAAGCGACCCCTCCACTTGAATTATTAAGGTTAGAGGATGCGATGACTGGTACACTGTATCAGAATAAAATTGTCCAGGCCTCTTTCCTTTCCTCCCTCCCCTCCCACCGGGGGTAGAAATGAAGATGCGACATTACCGGCCTCTGATGGGAGGCATTAGTCACTTTCCCTAATGCCCTCATCCCTAGCTATTTGTGGCAGCATCGCCGCTTACATATTTATGTAGCGCCCCGAACGCCATTTAACTAATTAGCTGTTCGATGCTCCCATCTCGTCTACATAGCCGTCTGGAAAATTTAAATTTCATCAAATTTAAAGGATATTATTTGGGTTATTGTTGAATAAGATGCTTCTTAACTTACAATTAACTCATCGGTATATACAATTGTCTTATGAATAATTAAACGTTCTCAAAGTTTTCATAATTACACGAAACTATAACCTATTAAACGTTATTTATATATAGTCATTGCCACCGTGAAACCTATTTATGATCAAAAATCAGTTATCTGGTTTTGTTTATTAGAAATAAGGTTTGATGTCGTATGTTCTGGTAAAAAGTACTCGTGCGTTAAAAAATCATAACATTATTTAAATTGATCAAACACTAATAAGTGTTTATCGCATTTTCAATACACAGCTCGAGATCAACCTTATGAACTTGCAAAATCATCTTCGCATAAAAACATAGGTTTTTTAATAAAACGGAATTACAAATTCAAAATTATCCAATAAAAACAACAATAAAGCTTAGCGAAGGCGAAGATTCTATTCTGGCTTCATTAAAATTCATCGCCTACTCTTTCCAATGAAACGCACTATAACAAAGATTTTCAAGGTCAAACGTGACAAATTCATCTGCGGGATTCGTTCAGACAAAGAAACTTTACATGCTCATTTAAACCTTTGCGATGCTGTTATTTCAATTATATATACAGAGTTCATTTTGTGACATTTTAAATTCTCCGAGATACACTCTTGAATTGAATTAACAAGATCCTGCCTCCTATGTCTTGGTTTATCCCTCAGACCTTTACCCGTATGTCCATTTCGATTATTTTTTTAGTACTTTCGTTATCCGGAACAATTACTTCACGCTTCAGTTTCAGTTATTTGCTGATTCTATTATTTCGATTATATCTGCCAAGTACGTATAGTAAGTACCATGAAATTAGATCTTGTCGATAGAACGTTTTTCGATGAATCGTACATACAAATAATAATGATGTCTTTACAACTGAAGGTCACAACTAAAACCCAATAGTTTTAATCTATATAATTTTTCCTTGACGTTCCGGGGATGCTTTGCCCTTCACTCTCTTCAGTATCGAACTAATATTCCAGTGATGTTGGGGGAGCCAGTTAGTGTTATTATACTAATGAGACATGGTCAATGAATGGCTGTCTACATACCTCTTATTCGCACAGTCTCGTTTGACTGTTGATGTGAGATGTGCTATCTTTGGTTTATTTGATTTTAAGTTTTTTAGTGCTGATGCAGTCTGAATTGACGAAGCTTTGACTAGTTACTATATTTGAGGAATACGAGGCTTTTTTTTTAGAATATCGAAATAAATTATGATTGCAAAAATAACGTATGATTAACTAACTAATATCTTATTAATTTCACAGATTGGATTTTACCTTCAAATCTTGTTGGGTCCCGGATTGATATTTATGGACAATATTATTCTTAGGCACACATTGTATGTGACATGCACAAAGTACGAACAAAAGATGATAAGGGAAGAGCAGGTAGGTAGAAAGGTAACTGACAGGCGACGGCAGATATCACCACAACCCTTACCCGCAAATATAAGAAATTAACCTACCGAGAAGTGGGCAGTGTGACTAAGGCAAGATGTGGTCCGTCCTGGAAGACGTAATAAATTTTAGAAAACCAGTCACCCTGAGATCCCGGCTGGCATAACGAAAAAATGGTGGAGGCCTGGGAAGGACGTCATTCGATTTGAGGTTACTAATGGATTCAACCCCGGACAAGGGGTGGAACTCTACGCAGAAATCCCAGAATTTCCACCCTCTATAAAACTAATTGGCCAATCACGAAAAAGGTACCGCCCAGTGATGGAGATCTAACCAGCCAACAACATCTTTGATCCCCTCTTAGGAAGAACAAGGAAGAAAAGGGGGACCGAAGCCGAGGAAGCAACGAAAGAGAACTTCGGACTTTTCGCTTGAGGGCCGAACTAGGACAACTACTAGCCTTTCCCTCTGCCTGCAGGAGATGACACATGCTTGGCTTCTTTATACGCCATGACTTAAGCTATACAGGGAAACCCGATAGAGAGATACTGAAGGACCATCAACACCAAGATATTATTATTATTATAACAACATTGCAGATAAGATATTTATGTTAGAACAGTTAATGACTAGGTCTTGTCTAAAATCATTCCATGGTTAAACTCTTGTAACAGTTATTACTTTAATTTTGATGGATAAAGATACATGTTAGGAAGTAGGTTGTTCTTTAGTAACCATGCCCATTATTAATTTGAATATTTAAGTATGATAACAATAAACTTGATTAGCATTATGATTATTAGCATTATTATTAAACTTAGATGTAGGAACATTATCTTGGTTAGTTATTAAATAATGGTAATCACAAATCAGGAAAGGTATCCAATTCAGAAGACAAAATAAGTAGTTCATATTTATTTATAATCTAACATAATGTTGGGATAATCATCCTCAATGATTGCCCAATGGCATCCCTATTTACAGATTTGTATATTATCAGCAAAAATATACGAGTATATCAACCAAATCTAGATAAAAAATAGCATAAAAAAATGGCATCCCAAATGTGGGGATTGATCATCAAAGATAAGTGCCGTCAGGTGCATAGCAGTACTCTTAATAAGACCTAAACAACTTAAAATATTAGACTTCAACAGATTGTATTAAACTACGCAAAAAAAAAAAAAAATAAATAAATGAAAAAAGGCTCAAATGCATGAAGATTTTAATAAACACCGGGAAAGCGCTAACGGATTAGATTTAGGTATCCAAAACATTTCCAAAGCAATTAAGAAACGGGGAAATAAAAGGAAGCGGATGGTCTTATAATCGTATTTCTGGTGGAATAGGATCACTTCGGCGGCCCCATTAACCGAGGGAGTCAATATTCTGGAATGGGTTTGTTTTTTGCCCCCCTTCTTGAGGTACTTGAGGTAATCAACCGCCTTCCTCCTAACACCTCTTTTTTCCCGACAATAGTCTATACCGAGTTATTGCCCTCCAAGATTTTCACCAGGGCTTTCATACTTTTTTCTGGTTTCCTTTCTTTTTGTTAGTGGTTTTGGTGTTTGCTATTTTATGAATTCTTGAGATAGAGCTTTCCGATTCATAATTTTTTTACGTGTAACGAATGTATAATATGATACAATCAACACGAAGTATGAAACCCGACCGATTGTCAAATAGAAAACAGATAATATTAGCTGTGTTAAATTCTTTTTCGAGTGATTAGTTCACGCTTGTCTCTATTTTAAGTTAAACCAGTTTAATATCTTAAAATATATGTAATGCTTGAAAAATAATTCTGTTTAAAAACACGTAATCATATCTATGATTTTAAGGTTTATCGTTTTTTTGTTTTTATCATCTTTGAGCTTAATTATAAGAGTTTACTGTATTCATATAAACATGCGGAACAAGTGCATGCTGCTAAGAGTACATTATCATGAATCCTATTGTAAATCATCTTCTAAATTCTTGAGTCAAAGGGGCGCCTCGGATTGGGTGGTAAAGGCAAAAGGAAAACGGAAAATACACTGGATAACATTTAATTTGCGCAGGATATATGAAAAACGGAATTATTTAGATCGTGTGATTTCGGAGGTGATCTACCGTTATTATTATTATTTATATTTTTTAGGCAAATTTAAAAGGCATAGCTTTCACTTCATGCATAAAAAATTTAATAAAGCGGTCATTGACATAAAAAACAAAAATAAATATATTTATTAAACGATCTATTAAAAAAGAAAAAGAAAAATCCGCAAGTTTTAGCTGGTTTAAAAGATTTCGTGTCTTCATAAAGATCTAATTTGTGCTTTGTTTTTGGTTCGGCACGAAAGATTTTTATCAATGGATCTGCTGCTTTTCTGAGAATGTTCTCGTAGATAAGATCGATAATATTTGTTTCTTGCTTTTCGGACATTCTCTGTCAGCATTTTTATTGGTGGAACATGGATGCAGAAATTACTTAAACGTGAATAGAGAAAGCACTCCCAGTTACAAAATCTTATCAAAAGTGTTCCGTACTGTAATAGTGTCACTTAAATATATATTATAATAACTTATAGCTTACCTAATGCGGCATGGATTTGTGGTTAATCTTTGTATCTTTGCTGACCTTTTTTCGATTATGTTATGTAAGCTTTTCGATTATGTAAGCTGAATAGCTTACTTGGCTGAATTTGCTAGATTATTACCAAAATCGCAGGTATCTCTAGCTGTTTCTCGCTTTTATCATTAATGTAAAGCTTAAAGAACATTTTGACTCCATTAACACCTTGGCTCTAAGTACTTATGCTATGAAAATAAGAAATCTTAAAATCTATTGAGAAATAACTTGTAGAGTTAGTGACTCGGGCTAGAATAGATTGGTAATGAATAGGACCTTATAAACGAACTATGCATATTACTTAATCATTGCCTAATAAAGTTGAGCCGTATTGTTTATAAATTTCCTGGAGATATTTATGAGTGGTAATAAATATTAGTAAAGCTAATTGTAACTGTCGAAAACAGAATTGCTGATAGTTGTGGGATGAATATTCATATATTTCAATAACTTGATGATGAAAGCGGGGTTAGCTCTGAAAGCGGGGTTCAGCCACAAGCAGTCTTATTTCAACACTGGTATCAACTAGATTCAAATTATCACCCTAGACTGAATAACCGTTTCACTCTTACCAAATGACTTGCTATTTCGGTTCGTTGAGCAGAGATGTTCTGTTACATATTTACATAATAACTACGCTTCATCAGATAATAATTTAAATAATATTACACAATTAAAAAAGCTATCTTGATTTCCATCATCAACTAAACTGTTATTTTTTTATAATTATTAATTAAATGTTTTAAGTTTTCAGCCACACACCACTGATTTATTGAACATTAGTGCTGCCCAAATACATTGGGTTGCTATAATACACACATCAATCCTTAGTTGATATATATATATATATATATATATATATATATATATATATATATATATATATATATATATATATATATATATATATATATATATACACATACACACTTAATATGAAGTAATGAATCTTGACTACAAATCTTAACTACTTAATGGTTGTACGATTCTTATGGGGTCATATACATTTTTAAAACGTATGTGCAAAGTCAGAAAATAAAAATCGCGATCTTTTGAGACATTACTGGAAAAAAGGTTAAAGCGCAAATGCAGCCGCCGAAGAAATTTGTGCCATAGTAGGAGAGTCAATTATCGACCGAAATACTGCCGCACCCAGTGCAGGTCTCCCATCGGTCGTTGATGATGACGTTCTTCTTGAATATGTGAACCTACATGCAACTACTGATGATTTATCGGCCATAGTAGGGACTCAAACCTTTACTGTGAACAGCTAGACAGATGTCATGCAGTTTTTAGTGGAAAGTACCCCGCTTTGGTCAACAGCAACCAAGCAATTTTGCAACACGACCCTGCACATCGTTCTCGATTGAAAAATTATCGGAACTGCAAGGAGTAAATGTTTGGCCTCATCCTGCCTAAAGCCCAGATATTGCACCATCAGATTATTGTTTGTTTAGATCAATGTCTCATTTTTTAAAATGTCTGATCTTTGATAATTACGAGGACGGTAAAATTGGATGCGAAGAGTTCTTTGCCTCAAAACCAAAGGAGTGTTACCGGTATCAAATTCAATTACTGACAAAAAGATGGGTGAACGTAGTTGAAAACAACGGACTTTTCTTTTAAGAGTAGTATTCAATAATGTTTAAAGTTTGTAATTTGAAATAAAGCTATACTAATGCACAAGAACTTTTGTAACAACCTAGTAAATGAACTAAAATGTCAAATCGACCCTTTGGTAATACAAGATTCTAACTGTCTATGTCAAGAATTCTATCTGTAGTTGTTAGTGTGAAAAGGTTGTATTTGGCTTCTGCCACAAGTAGAACCCACTCATGCTGCAATATGTGGAGAAATAGCGAGAAGTAGAGAAATGTTTTCAGTTTATTTTTTATAGTTTTTTATATATTGTTTATTTGTTGTAATTTAAAGCAACAAATAACGAGATAGGGAAAAGATTAATCAGTTATGTTGGCATTATATTACAATGTTTTTGTAAATGTTCTTTACGGTTCATTTTGACAGGGATCTACTAATACCATATCAAAAAATCACTACTGTTGGCGGAGGGATAACTGAATACTAAGTAAATGAAACTTTGACATCAATATACTCGGAGCAAATGAAATGTTAGATAGAACCTTGTCATTCCAAGGGTCCGAAATAATAAATTATTCAACTTCTAAGCTAAAGAAATTAAAAAAAAAAAATATAGTGGTACTAAGCTTTAGTGAAAAACGCTGAAAATTATAACCCTATGGTTTATTATATCCAAATATTTTTACTTATATATATATATATATATATATATATATATATATACATATTTATAATTTAAAACACTATATCTCTTCTCCATCTTCATAAATAGCCCAGTTATTGGCATATGAAACCTTTAACCGGCTGCCATTTTAAAACAAAATGACAAATGATAAAGTCGAGAATAATTCTGGTGTTACCTGTGACTTTAGTGCCAAATCTCAAATTGGCCAGTAATCTCAGATAAAACCGCGTGAGGTGTATGGCGAAAGGTCGTTAAATTAATTTTAAGATTCTACGTATCTTGAAACGTAAAATCTAAAATTTTGAAGGGGTAGTTAATATTTTTTTCTGGGTCGATTATTTTATAATCCAAAATCATCAAACCTCAATACAACAATAGATACCAATAGAAAGCCAATGCATCAGTAATTTAGGTGGTTAAACCATACAATGAATTCCTTGAGAATAACTTTGAGGAAAGTGTACTGAGAACGGTGCCATAGGCGTTTCCTTAAGGATTAAAGAGAAGATTGCTACAGAGGGTGGGCAACCGGAAGGGAGCTCGTCCTGTGCAAATGTACTAAAGCAGAGCTTTAGAAATATTCATCAATACCGTTCAAATACACTGGAGGAATCTCACAGGCCATCAATATTCAGGTTGAAGATTCTTCCATAGAATACACACTTCGTCCGGAGGTTCTGCATCCAATATCGCACTAAGTCGACGTTTACGACCGACTGTCCTTAAGTAGAGACTAGATGAGATCTTTCGATTTTATTGTAAGATTTATCGTTTTAGCTGAAAATTGATTTAGTCTTATTTCCCATAAATCTAATATAAATTCTATTCATGATCAAAGAAAATTTGTAGCTTAAACAGCTTAACTCACAAAGTCAGTCAAGGGACCACCTGCATAGAACACTTGCTACTTTTTTCCTGAATCTTTATTAGCTTTTCTAATGGTTTATAGCTCTGCTTGTTAGTTTTAATTAGTGGCATCACAGTAGATTCATAGTCAACCATTGTTTTACCAGTTTATTACGCTTAATTATTAAGTTTGTTTACAAGTTTTAGTAGTAATTATCATAATTATCTTAAAATCGCTATTATAGGATCTCATATACCTTGGGCGTACAAGTAGTTAAAGAAAAAAATCGTGAAACATTATACATAGGGTAAGTAACCTTTAATCACTTAGTTAAATCGAAAAATTATGTTAAACCTAAGAGTTAAATTGATAAAATTTAGTGATGTTAAAACATCCGAAACCCGGCAAGAATGACATACGCTGTGATTGAAATGAATGAAATACACTAAAATTTCTATAGATATTCAAGGCACTTGTAGGCATATATAAGTAAAAACAGTAATAAAATAAAAAAAAATAAAAATAAAAAAATTTATGTTTTGAATTTCTAATATTTTGCAATACCATATTAAAATTTTCATTTATTATAGATGTAGGAATGCACCATAAACTTGGTTCTTCGTTTTCACAAAATTTCCTCAAAACATTAAATTATTTTCTTCGAAATCTGAAATATCCCCATAATTTTAGCTAATTACTACTGGCAAATTTCCGTTAAATATCTAATTTACAGTAATTTTTTTTAAATTTATTTAAATTAATATATAATTTATCATATATTCATACAAATAAATATATGTAATATTTAAATTTTTCCTTCGAAATTTATTCATTTAACTAACGTTGGTTTTTTAATTAATTTTAAATTACGATTCAAATTTTTGCCAGATATATTTCTGTTTTAAGTTTTCGATTTAAACTGAGATGCTTATAATGATTTTAATGCAAGCTATACATCTAAAGCATCCTTGCCGGGCTCATACGCATGCATATTCCATCCATGTCAATTTCGAATTGTCCTATTTAGCATAATTTTTGACGTAGAAACGTTTGTTAAAGTAACCTTTGTTCTTGCAGTATATCGTTGATTGTACAAAAGCAGCAATGATTGGAAGCCATATATATATATTTTTTTAAATAAGTTGTATCTGATATACTTTTGTTTTCCGTTTAAAAAAAAAAAAAAAAATCTTAATTTATGCCAAAATTTAGGTTTTGCTTTCTAGTCAGCCGCTTAAGAATGACACATTTTTTAGTTAAATTAAATCGCTCAAATATAATTAATTAATAATAAAACTGTCGTCACAAGCTAAAAGGCCCTAACTCCAAATCATTATTTTTTATTGTACCCGAACTAAACCTTTTTATGACATTAGAAAGTCCTAAAACTAATGATTAGGATCTAACCACTGGATTTAGGGATTTCTTTGGTTATAATAAGGTATAATTTTTAAAGCAATTCGGATACAATACAATGATTTATTTAAAAAATGATTTGGATTTAGGGATGCACTTGTAGCTTATCATAGCAGAATTATAAACACACTAGAAAAACTAATACTAAACTTTCTGCAGGTTTAGACACATGCATTAGTCTATCGTTCCGAATCACAGCTAAGGAGAAATCTGTTGGTTCCCGCACAGATGCATTGATTAATAAACACAGCAATTAATCAATAGTGATTTTGAGCAAAACAAAATTAAAATATCGAAAAAACTAATACTTTTTTTTTTAAACGCTGTTAATTTTAATCAAATTGTATTTAAATGTATACTCATTGATATAAGCTAATGGGTTAGCAATTCGAATTTTTTTTTCCTTCGTAAATCGTCATCATAAGTGTTACCTACGAATTAGTGTCCTAGGATTTTCTTTATGAATCCGCTAACTCTCCTTTAGCACATAAGAATGTTTTCAGAATCCAAAACTAAGATCAATAACAGCAAATCCAAGGGAATTACTTTTCCCCTACGTCTAAAACACAGATATAAGTATCCTCTAATCTTCACAATCGATCCATATGATTTATATGGCTGACTCATCCACATTGACTGAGGTCATCTAAGCTGTATAATTTCTTTTACTTTCGAGATGCAGAAAAAAAAAATGCAGGAATACAAAAAGTTTTCGAATTCCTATATAAAGGTATATTATCTTGCCTTTTTATGTACTACTAGTAGATATCTACTCTTATTAATTACCCAGAATAATATCCTGGCGGCTTTAAGAGTTTTCGCAATTATGTGACGTGCTATGGAAAAGGTGTTCTGTGTTGGAGAAAATCATTGCATTACAACTACTAGAGTGCCTGACAAGAGATCAATTTTGTGCCAAATAATAGATAATATCTCTATATATTTTTTCATGGAGGGACTAGTCGAGGAAACAGATCTTCTGAATAATTACTTTTACATAAAAACCAAAACCAGATTCATAATATTGCTATAGGTTTATCTGATTAACATAAACACGAGATGTTACTATAGAGTTCTGCACTAAGAAAACACTCCATCTTTGGCTCTTAAACGCTGAAGACCTATACCGCCCAATATTCTATCCTTATCTTACGCTTTCAAGCTACGTGCAGCTAGTTCCTTCCATTAATGTTTCTAAAGTTGGACGTCCCTCGGTCCTTCTTACTGAGGTCTCAGCATTAAAAAACTTTTCTAATCAGCGATCCTCTGGAGCTCGTTCCTATATGCCCAGACCAGCTTATCCTCTGTGCCCTCGAACTGCTACACCTTCCACCTGAAATGCTAGGTTTGATCTGACAGTCGTTTCACATCTCACTGGTCCATTGATTGAACCGAAGCTTTTCAACATCTTATCAAATTTTACAGACGTTATTAAGAAAAACTGTATGTGAACTGCATTTAGTCGTTACCTCATTATTTTTCAATATTCTATCATCCTACTTAGGGTTATGTAAGTTACACATATTTTGTCATAATGCTGTCCTATATTTTGTCATAATGCTGTAGACATGACAAAGACTTGCTGTTTTTTCCAAAGTTTCTTGGTGTTATAATTTCTCCTACTCATCCTGCTTAACTGAATTATTGGGTCCAAAGAACATGGCACGTCATTTACTAACCAATAAAATTTTTGTATATTTGAATTATGTTTTCTGAAACTGAACTGTTGATTTGTAATTAATTTGAATATTTCAAAGCGACGAAGACAATTTTTTTTTATAAAAATTAAAATTAAACCATATTTTTGTGGTTGAAAAAGTTCTAGGATGTAAAAACAGTCTTCGAACTTTTAGAATTTGACCTTCACAAATCTTTGGCTAGGAAGAAGAGTGCCACAATACGAAAAAATGGAATTTTACAGGAGAAGCTTTTGAAGTTTGCCTATGTAAGGTTTATCGCTGTCCCTAATTCGCTTTAAAACATCTAGTCGGAAATTTTCTTAGCCAATACTACTTGCATTTTTTGTTTTTTAAAAAAAATTTACTCTTCATTTTAATCACTTAAATATGTAACGTATATGAAATTATGGCAGCTTTTATAATAAAAAAAAAAAAAACATGTAAATATTGACGCAGAAAATCTGACATTTTTTCTCAAAAAAATATTCATGAATTTCCAAGAAAAAAGATAGATAAAATCAATAATTTTCGTTTTTAGTAGTATTAATTTTAATGCTTTATTAAACTATCTCTGATTATCTTATTTTTTATGCTTTTTATTATTCTTAATAAGAATACAGGGTGTCACAAAACCCTGTTTCCGCATAAAATAGTTACTTTTTCTTTAGTAATTATAGACTTAATTTCAGAACCGCTCAAGATGGATTCATTGAGATTGATCAATATGGATTGGTCACTTGCGAACATTTTCTTTGTGTTTGTGAGAAGTCTGAATTTTTTATCTATTTTTCCGAATTAGAAACATTTAATTTTATTATCTTCAATAAGAAATCAAATTTACTCGCTCAATGAAACATATTGATGATAGCGATCTCGCAAAGGTATTTATTAAACTGAGATGTAAGTTCGGAGGAACCCCATCATCCGTCGTCATCAAATGAAATCTGAAATTTGACACGGGGCGGTGATAGGGCCCCAGGACATAAGAGCCTTAATGCCCCGGCCTGAGTTAAGAGCTCCCTGGCGACGCACTAACCGTTAAACCGTGAACAGGACCTGATACCCCTGGGGTCTAACCACACGCTCTTAAGAGTCCATTCCAGAGGGGATGGCCAAATGTTATTTTTGGCCGGGGGTTGATTTTTTCCTCCCTATTCTCGTTTACATTTTTAACGCCGTTTCTGTACTTAATTATCACTTCAAGGCTGAGCCTTGATGGGATTAGCTTACCCTTCATGGCTCTGATTTCGGAAAGTCCTTAAGTTTATTAGTTCGTCCGGTGGAACCGACCGTGGTTGGTTTTATTGGGTTCATCACAACGAGAAAATGTTTTTCAAAGTGTGTATCGTAAACTAAAGTTACTTTCACGTACTTTTGTAGAATGATTCAATGAAAATTAATTTCTATTCTGGGACATTATATTTACACTATGCATATAATACATTTAAATTTGTCTAGACATATTTAAATATACATTTTTGTCATTTTAGTGTCTTATAAATATATATATATATATATATATATAGAAATATATATATATATATATATATATATATATATATATATATATATATATATATATATAAATAAATGTATTTGATTTCGTATTGAAGCATTGTTTGGGTAAATTCTCTTGAGACCCAAACAATTTTCAACTAGCTCAACATATTATATACTGGTATCGGTCTGCAGATGACATTATATGCCTATGGTCTGGTACTACAAGACAAATAAATAATTTTTAAAGGAAATAAACGAAATTCACTCAATAGTAGAACTGGAAAAAACGAAACCTTAAACTTTTTAGATTTAGGTAGGATTTTTCGAAAGATTTTGGATTGTAAGGATTGGATACGGGAAGAATTTGATGGCTTCGTGGAGCCCCAAAGCTCAATCCCATATGTCCAAATAGGCCTGATAACGGCAATGTATATGAGCTTTTTATAGTAAATCCGGAGTTTAGAGAGTTTGTCAAGTAAGTGTTGTAGTAAACGGTATCTACGAGCAGTTTCTTGTCGTTTCAGTCTGGTATGAGGATTACATGTAAGGCGTTTATCAAGATGGAGTCCTAGGTAGCGGATCTGTTCAACAGGGATAAGTGGAACATTATTAAAAGAAAGAGTAGGACAGGAAGTAGTGGGTTTGCGACGAAGGGTAAAGTGGTCTGTCGGGATTTATTTTAATTCTCCAGCTCTGACACCATTCTTCAATGCAAATTATGTGTGACTGCAGGGTTTGGGATGCAAGAGTTGGGTCATTATTCACAGATAACACACATGTGCCATCTGCGTATGTAGTAAGGAGAGTGCTAGGATGGGTTGGGATATCATCTGTATACACCCAGTAGAGAATAGGACCTAGGATACTACCCTGAGGGACACCAGCGTATTGGGAAAAGAGGGCAGAATAAGCAAAGTTGTGATTTACTTTGAAGGTTCTGTCAGTTAGGTAGGAACGGATTAAAAGGTAATAGGTAGGGGAGAGGAATTGACGGAGTTTGTAAAGCAGTCCCGGGTGCCCAGACTTGATCAAAAGCTTGTTCAACGTCGAGAAAGACTCCTGTACAGTACATTCCGCGCTCCAGTGTAGAGGATACTACATCCACAACACGATGACACTGCTGGATAGCAGAATGAGATGTTCGAAATCCAAAATGGTGGCCAGGAATCACGTGAAATGAATCTAGGATTGGGTAAATGCGTTTTAGCATGAGTTTTTCTAGGATTTTTCCCATGATAGGTAAAAGGGAGATAGAGCGATAGGAGGATGTGAATTCTGGTTGCTTTTTGGGGTTTTGGTACCATTTTTATTATAGACAGTTTCCAAGGATCGGGAAAATAGGTGGATCATTATATATATATATATATATATATATATATATATATATATATATATATATATATATATATATATATTTCGATATATACTTTTCGAGGGAGCTGTTTTAGGATATGGGATGTGATGAGATCGTGGCCAGGAGCTTTTTTGGAAGGCATTTTGTTGATGATATTGATTATTTCAGAAGGGTGAAACGCTTTAGGAGGAAGGGACATTTGTAGAGGGATAGTTAATTCTGCTTGCACGTGCTCAAGGTGGGTAGGGTTTAGGATGTCAGGATGAGGATTAAAAATTTTGAAAAGGTGTTTACCAAATATTTGGGATTTTTCTTCGTCCGATCGTGACCAAGTCAGGGATTCAGTGAAGAGTGGATGATTAAAAGTTTTGAATTTCAGTAGCTTTTTCGTAGTGATCCATAAAGATTTATCAGTAGTAGAAAGGTTTTCTGTGAAGTTGAGTAAATTTCGAATTTTCTAATTTCTATTTTCAGTTTGTTAGTTAATTTATTGTAATGAGTTTTATCCGATGGATATCTTGTTCTGTGCCACTTTGCTCTTGCTCGCCTTTTTTCTGTTAATAAGGTATGAATATGATGTGGTAAGTTAGTTTCACGGGAATTTCTGATTTTAGGGTGTGACGTGTTGTTATTGATGATGGTTTCTATTGATGTTGTGAGTTCTTCAATTGCGGAGTAAATCTGTTGCTTGGTTTTTTCGGTCTATTTCGGTTTCTAGATCATAACGAAAATCGTCCCAGTTAACCAGTCCTGTAATCAGAGAAGGAGAAAAAGGCTTAGGAACAGGATTTGAATGCATGAGAAGCAGAACTGGACTATGATCTATGATGATGATAATGATGACTATGGTCATCAATGGATTTGATTGTAGATTATAAGGCGGGTATCTGAGATGTAATGAATATGTAAAGGATATCGGGACGTTTTTAAGAGATGTAGGCCAATAAGTAGGGTTCATGGGTGAAAGGATGGAATAACTATTGGAGTTTGAGACGCAGGAAAGAATCCTGCCACGAGTGTTGGACGTTCGATATCCCCACCGTTGATCTTTAGCGTTGTAATCTCCACCAGCAATGAAACGCGGACCAAAGGATCGGAATAAGGAATCAAGGTGATTATAGGTCAGGGAATTACCAGGCGGGCAGTACACAGCTAAGAATGTAATGTTAAACGGCTGAGCGGACAAGGTTATAGAGGTTGATTGAATGGTGCCAGTTGGAGTGGATGGAATCTGGGAATGAGGTAAGGCTTGATGAATAAGGATACAAGAGTCTGCGTGGGATGTGTTGTCTGGGTGATTTGATCTGTATGTGATATAGTCACGTATGTAAAAGTAAGATTGTGTTGTGAAATGGGTTTCAGTCACCAGTGCGATGTATATGGAATTTTCATGGAGAAATATGTCAAGTTCGTCTCGATGGTTATTGAGGCCATTTGCATTCCACAATAGGATAGCCAGGGACTTCTGGTTCATCTTGGGATATTGAACGGGATTTCTGTAAGGATTCGAGTAAGGTGGGTGATGAGTGGTCTGATCGTGTCTTAGATCACGAAGGAAGGATTGAAGGTCTGATGTTATATCGGATGAGGCTTGGCTTGGATAGGAGTAGAAGGTAGAGTCTAGGGAACCCTTCATTTAAAATTGAAAAACCCTATCCTCATATTTCTCTTCTCCTAAAGACAAAATAGACCCTTTCCAAAAAGCGGAGTATATCATTACTAAATTTAAAATACCTATTGTGCAGCCAAATACACGGAAAAACTGGAAGATCGCTAAATCAGAGATCAGAGATCAATCATTATACATGCATATAATAATAAGACAGAGAATTTCAACTTTGCAATTCATTTAAATGAAAAAAAACATAAATTCATCAAAGACTCAAGAGTTAAATTAATACATCACGTTGAAAACAGCCTCAAATTAAATATATATGAAGCACTTGAAATAATAAAATCCTTCGAATCCAATCCAGATTTTTGCTTAAATGACCAAATAAATATCTCCAATAGTCCAACCTTAAATTTATTCCCATCTACAACAGAAAACCCAATTATTTACAAAAAACATTACTGGAAAAACTCCGACCCTTAAACCGTTTACCTATAAACATCCTACCTACCTTTCTTTCATTGTTAGTTCAATGCGAGAAGAAACCAGTACAACTTTTCTGTTTGATATAATCCATTTAAACCTTGGTGAGTACCAACATGTACTTGATTTCGTCTTAATTAAATTCATAATTCCTAAATGTTTTATAATACTGATTTATATTACATCTAATTTAATGTGTATAATAATATCAAACTATATTTTGAATGGCTTATTTTTGAATTTGTTGTGTGTTTCTAGAACTGAAGAAGATTATATTACATTCGAAACTAGTTTTCAATAAAACAAATTTATAGAAGTGGCAAATAATTTATCAATCCCTAATCACACAATTTCAGTTTTTTTTTTAACTTAAAACCATATAAGAATAATTTAATGGTGAAAATATTAATTAATAGAAATACAGAAGAAATTCCAAGGATTATTTAATATATTTTTTATTTTAGTAATAAAGACTAAAATACCTAGGTGATTTTATAAAATAATTATAATTAATTTGATTATGGTTTTACTCTTTTGTTGAATGTATATTTTTTTCCTATTTATATAATGCAATAATTTGATCATATGAAGTATAAAATATTAATTTTTTAACTTAAAATAAATATAAATAAAATATTTATCTTAAAAATTCAATCTATATTTGCAGATTAGCAACTAACTGGTCCTTGAAAAATTAAGAAAAAATAAGAGAAACATAAATATAAAAAATGCATATATATATATATATATATATATATATATATATATATATATATATATATATTTTCGGTTGGCTCTACCGACCTTGTAGATCTTTGGCCGCCTGAACCAGCCTTCTCCACCTCTGCCTATCTTGGGCCACTGCTTTCCAGTTTGCTGCATGCAGCTCTTTCGTATCTTTGTTGATCCTATCTATCCATCTGGTTTTTGGCCTTCCACGTGGTCTCCTGCCAACTGTTGTGGCATTCATCGTTGTGAAAAGGCATCCTGATGGATTGCTTCGAGCTACATGCCCCGCCCATCTTAACTCCTTGCTTTCATATCATGAGATATTGACTGACCAGTTTCTGTAAGTAGTTCTTTATTGATCTTTCTTCTCCAGGATTTTATATTATGATACCATATCGCCCCGGATATCGTGCGGAGGACTTTCCTTTCAAATCTCTCGATTCTGCTTCCTTGGGTGCCGGTTAGAGCCCAGGTCTCGTAGCCGTATATCAGAACTGATTTTATCACAGCATTGTACACCCTTAATTTAAGATTTCTGGAGATTTTTCGGGATTTCAGTACTCTCGAAAGAGAGAAGAAAGCTCTATTTGCGCTTGTTATACGCTGGTCTATCTCTGTATGCTGGTCATTTACTGAGGTTATTGTGGAGCCGAGGTATTTAAAGCT